>BGPR01003510.1:0-54864 GCA_013235015.1 Araneus ventricosus
GTGATCTTCCTGGTGATAGACAACGTCCGGTTTTGCCAATCTGGGAACTGACGAGTCCTTAAATGGGGGAAAATGGAATGACTCTTAGTGTAAAGAATTAGGGGAAACCTCCAAAAAAACACTGGCATCGCGGGGAAAATAACTTTTCTATATTTTCTTCCATTTTCAACTAACAAAATGTCCAGGAATTCTAGAGGAAGTTGACGTTTGTTTTCCCGTGAATGGCAAATGTTGTAGTTGAGAGCCTCAAATAATTCCACATTTTTGAAACCTTATATTGGAAATAACGATTAAATAATATTCTGAATTAGGGTCTGGACATTGGTATACGAACTTTTGCAGGTATATAAAAAGAATTATTGTGAAAAATTTGGGAACTCAAATATACAAACGTGATCGGGCGGAACTCATCTATCGCATTAACGTGGCCCTCAATAAATCAAAAGAACACTGGAGGAAAAAAAACCACGATACCGTAAGGTGAGTGGCAGGAAGCCAGGAAGCTATTTTCGCACCCCTTTCTCGGTAAAACCCGTACTTAGGCACAAAAAAATATGGGCGCTTCATCTCACAAATTAGATGCGCACGACTGTAGGTTAAGGTCGGGTTAATGCCGGTCAATCCATTCGATGTATCCCTTTACTTTCAAAAAGATCATCAACACACGCCGCCGGATGACAGCGGAAATTATCGTCGATGAAATTGAAACAATTTTCAATAGCATTACGAAAATCGCTTATGTAAGGTACCATAACATCCTCACAATAAGTTTGTGCGATTTGTGTGTTACAATTTTCAACCAATCCATCATTGGGCTGAGCTCTAGACAATTGTAAAAGCAGATTTTTCTAAACTTTGGCAAGTATAAAAAGACTTTAAATGAATATAAAAATAAAGGTAAACTATAGTAAGGAAAACATCATAATCTATACATAAAACGGAAATGCCAATCTTTTGTAGGTATAGATATTGAAACTGCAGGACACATTTTCTTTCAAATTTCTCACACAAATACTATGAAGCATGGGACAGTTTTAGCAAATTAAATAAATAGTTTTTTTTGTGTATTAAAAACTATGTTTGCATTTTGCACGCGCAATTCAAGCTCTTCTGCTTTAAAAATTATAAATACTTAGAAAATTAACTTTCGGCAGTTTCTAAAAATCGTTTGCTTTATATGGTTTTCTCATTTTAATTTTTAAAGAAAGTTTCAGTCGATGATTTTGTGTAATATAATATTTTAGATAAATGTATTTTTTACATTAAAAGTATTATGCGTGAAAATATTTTTATCTCCAGCAATGTCGGATATATCAGATAGTCATGAATATTTCTCACATGTATATGTGGTAAATTCTTTCGTTAAACGATATTACATCTAATATATAATTAATGTGCTATTTAATTTCTCTCATTTTCACTGCTTGATTAAATTTCATATCTTGGGTAAATCTGCGTTCCTACGGCCTGTTTTCCCATGAGCTTCATCCGCGATTCGCGTTATTCCTCGTCGTCGGAACAGGAAGAAATGACGTGGCTCGTGGGCTTGTAAGTGTATCTGTTGTTCTCGCGTTGTGGAGGTAAATAGCCAGATGGAGTCAGTGCATCCGTTCACTTGAGCGTTGTCGAAAGATTAGCCAAGCCACGCGCCGACCACAGTCCGCAAGTAGGAACCTTGAGCGACCAAGACACACGCCGTCGAAACAAACCTTTATCTTCCTTAGAAGACACCTGTGTTAGGCATTGAGTAGATAGACAAAAAGTGATATCGTTGGAAACATTTCTGCAAAAGAGCTATTCGTAAGTGAAGGAAAAGATGTGGTGTGTGAGAAAAGAAACAATACTGCTTCTGTTTTTAAATGCATTGCATGCGCATTGCGGAACTGTTTTGAAGACCCAGAATATAAGTGAAACAGACAGCCTTCTCTCATTAAAAGTATATAAATGGCCTGGTAAGTTTTTGATTTAATTATCTGCTAACATTTGAAGAGACGCGTTATCTTGAGTTGTAATTGGGAGATCGGGAGATCACTGGTCTTAGACCCGATTCCCCCGAAAATCCGTTGTTTATGTGAGTCTGGTACATGAAAAATCTGTCCCCGGGAGGGAAACGGTGTGATGAGAAAATTTGGAGTGAGGGGTATCCTTTCATGAATCTCTTGATTATATGATTAAGGTTCAAAATTACCAAGTGCATAGCAAAAAAGGCTTGATTTACCTTGAGAACTGGACGTCAAGTTAAATAAAATAAATGATACAAAAAGCAGTCGTCTTCGAGGAAACGCCAAAAATTCTGCATATGTAACTTAATTTTAAATTGAAGCATTAAACGTACATCACTCATATTTTTATTCGCTTGTAGATAACTTGATAACTTTTGTATTTTCAATTTTTTTGTTCGTAAAGATTAAATCCTATAATCTATTCTCCACTCATTTTCTGAAGAAATAGAGCTCTGAGATTTTCCACAACTGTGTGATCCCAATGACAAAACAGCACATTAATATTTTAAAAACTTAATTATCAATTAATATATTGGTTTTAAAAATATTTTTATATCTTGTCGGTAGTGACTCTGAGAAAAGAACTTAATAAAAAAATTCTTAATATTTCTTTTATAATAATTTAGTTTCAAATATATTAAAAACTATAAACTAAAAAAATAATCAAAATGAAAAATTACCAAAACACGTTTTTATTAATTTGCAGAAAAGTAGAAAATATTTTTTTCTTAAATATGGCACTCCACAAATAACCACTGAAAGCAAAACTTATAAAGAAATGGAACTACAATGAATTTAATTAAAAAAGAAAACCTCACGCGTTCTTTAAAAATTAAAAAAATGTATTTTAAACATAATTAAAATCCAATTTACTGAGAGCATTTTTATCAACGAATCATGCTCTTTCGATTTCATTTTGAGCGGTATATTTTGTTAAAAAATGTTTTTTTTTTCAGTTAAATAATAAAATCGTGTTTTAAAAATTATAGTTTCCTATTAAATCAACTTTTCACATTTCTATAAAAAGTTCATAACTTCAAAAATATTTGTTAGTCTTAAATTGCGTAGATTTATTTCAGGATAAATAAAATGATTACCACAATATTCAATTCTCCAATTATGTACCATCACATTCACATTGAGGTTTACTGAGTTTCAGGCATCAGATAAAGGAACTTAAAATCTTAATTGGATCAAACTCTTCGCTATTATTCTTCAAATTTTATCGCTGCATACTTGCCGATCACTTTTCCACATAATCACCAAATCTATTTAAGCATTTATCTGAACGCAGGGCCAACTTCTTTAACCCGGCTTGGTAGAAAATTGAAGGAACACTTACCTGGTATAAGCTTCTCTTCAGACAGTGATGTGAAAACAGCTGCCGTGAAATGGCTCAATGTGCAGGGACGTGATTTCTACCAAGCCTGGTTAAACAAGTTGCTCCTGCGTTCAGATAAATGCCTAAATAGAAAAATATGTGAACTGCATTCCATAAAGGGCCACTTACATATTTATATTTGAGGTATCTTCAAATTTAAAATGGCAACCACCAATTTTTTATCTTTTAAGTGATTTTGCATAAAAAAAATCGTCAGATATAAATTTTGAGGTAAATTGGTTCAAATTAACCAGAGATATACAAGAAAAACGATTAAGGGTATCTTTCAATATAAACTATATTAAAAAAATGGTCACTCCGTTAAAACTTTTGTTAAAACTTTTCATTTCAGATTTTATTAGAGTAATGTTCTCTAAGAATATTTGATGTTTTTCAAAGTTTACCGTTTCGGGCAATGAAATATTACTAAATAAGAATTCAAGTTGCATGATTTTAAATTAAAATACATTAAAAAATAACATAATATTTTATACATTATACTTTATATAATAATATAAGAGGAAAAAAAAATACAAACTTTTATATGCATAAATATAGTAGCCATTAACTATTTAAAATTTAATAAGAAGTATAGCTATCATTTCTATCAATGACCTGCTGCATGCGACGCGGCATGGAATCTATGACATTACTAACGACATCTAAATCTTTAATTTACTTTTTTATCCATAACGAAACCGTGAATATATTGATTTCAAGCTGGCAACTTATTTGTCTGTACGAGAAACCAGATTGATAACGATCGATTATTTGGTCTTTCGCTACATTGTCTACTTCTCGTGGCTTATTAGTAAAATAATCCAAGATTCTGAATAATTTCAACAATTACTGTTTTCAAAAAAGCAATCTTAGACATAAAAACTTTTTGGGTAGCTGAGAAATGAAAGACAGATGCTTATTCCCTTAATAAAAATTTTTGCAACCAATCAGTGTAATTGTTGCAATGCAATGCAACAATTGTTAAGCATTGAGTATTAATCTTAAAGAAAAATTATTTCATAATACACATTTTGTTTAAGGTTTTAATAAGATTTTTACTTGACAACAATTACCAAGTAATGATGCTATTCAGACCTAATTAAAAATGTATAACTTAATCGAATTTTTTAATCAGAAATATTAGGATTAATGCTGTGACACAAGACTTGTTTTTGAAGCTTTTATGCACTGTATGATTTATTCCTGAAGAATGGATTGTTCATTTAAAAAACATAAAAGTTTCGTTTTGATAGGGAAAAAAATAATTTATTAATAACAGTTTTTCAAAACACAATTTTATTACTGTACAAAGAAGTGGACACTTTTTTATCATAATTATTTATGATAATTATTTTTCACACTATTACTTTCTATTTCTATAATAATATTTTTACCTTAAATATTATAAAATTTCATAATCAGTTTTTCTGAAATTCCCTACCAGATGGCGCCAGTTGCATAGAATAAAAATTAAATAAAATATTCGATGAACTGACAATTAAGTTCTGAAGTTATTGAAATTGTGTGTGTATTGTCATAGTACGAACACAAAGCTTGTACACAATTTTAAACAACTAGCTCATCAGGAATTAAGTAGAAAATAGATTTAAGATTTCGTGACATATTTCATATTTCAAACATGAAATATTTTAAGTTAAAAAAAGTAAGTAGTAAAAAAATTCGTTACCAGTGTGAGACAAGACTTCGATATCCGTCGTCAATAAAGAAAAGCTAACTCTCCGCCCCCCCCCCTGCGATTAGGTAATGCAATGAAGTTTTCTTTCTTTATGAATACTTTTGTTTTTATTCGGACATTTCCTAAGCTGAAATTTATTCGTACCTACAATTAACAGAAATATTTCCATCATTATAAGGATACCAATCGTTGAAATATGAATTCATATTTGGCTCTATTTCTTTAAAATTTCTGTTAGCAGCTGTTGGAAACTAAATGTTTATGTTACTGACTGGCAATTCCGTCCTTCCTGAACAATACGGATTGTACAGTAATTATAGGTGGAATACGGAATAATGTGAACACTTTTGAATTTTCACATTTTTTCGAACTTAAATTCACTTGCTACAAAACCGCTATTTTTCTGAATATAAAAGGAATTCGTCTGTTTTATTCGGATTCGGCTTTTTAAACGGTTTCATCTGTTTTTAAGCCAGATATAAGATGCCCTATATATCTGGCTTTGACTGAAGAGCTTCCTGGGAAGTCAATAAAGATTGCGATGGCTCTATATCATCATGATCATCCTTTTCATCATACTTTTACATTTCGTCTGTGATTTCGGGTAAAATATCTTCTTTAGTAACTCCTGAAAAAACGATAAAATCATCATCCGTTGTTAAATATTCCTCCACGTTAATTCCAGACATTTAGTTCGCGCATATGTTTTGGGCAGTATGGTCATGTTTGGCTCTATCGCCATTAAACTGAAATCAACCAACCAACCATCCAGACATTTTGCCACTTTTTTATTCAAGATTATTTAAAGACTTTTGAGGGATGGTAACACATTCTTCAGCATCTGTAACATCGCCATTTTTGGAATTTTCGTCATTATCAGTTTGCTTATCCTCTATGAAACAAAGGTCTGCTTTTTCCTGACAATTACGAATTGTTTTTTTATATAACTTCCCACCAACTCCCAGCAATATTGCTACACTCTTCCTTCACATTTACTTCTTTAAAAGGCTCTTCAGCTCTAATTTTGATGTTTATGAGTATCGAGTCCACCAACCGACTTCGGTAATATCCCTTGAAGATCTTGATTCGAAAAAAATGTGCAAATCCAAGATTGTTCACATTATTGTGTCGCCATCTGTATTTTTCAGCGTAAGTTTTAACTGCTTTAAATGAATAACATGAAATCTATCCAACTTAATTTAGGGCTTTAAATGATTAGAATGAGAAGAATTTAATGTAAACGCGCGCTCGCGCAGTGATTCTATTTAAAAAGTTACGATGTATTAAGGATGTAAATTTATAACCACTGTCAGAATGACCTGAAATTTAACCTTAATTCACTTGACGAATGGAGTTTTACTTGGTGGTTGTACAATAGGTTACAATAAAAATTTCATTTCCCCCTTACAGACCATTGTTTTCCTTCTGCTGATAATCGTGTTTAGCAAGTTCCTATGAGGTATTCCCTCATAAAAGCAATTTTTTTTCTGAGCCTTATTATATTAACCATCACAGCGCTGACTATCAGAAATTTTTGAAATAATTTTTTTCTTCACTAAACAAAATCCCACTGCTTTAGTTCTATTAAGGACAAATTTGATATTATTCTGAACAGTGGTTTTTATTTTACAGAGTTTTAAAATCTAAACGTTATTTACTAATCACCCTGTATTTTATATATTTTTTCTCTTTCATGTACAAGACTATTGATGTTATTGAAAAACAGGTTGAACAAATAATTCTCGTCAATATACAAAATGCGGTCGACAGAACTGAAATAAGCCTTTTATACCATGGAATATAAGTCTAGAAATGCAGCATTTTATGAAAATAAACCGTTTCAAAAGATGAAATGATTGACTAGTATAAATTAAAGTATTAGAGTTACATTAATGTAGTAGATGATGAATACTTTCACTGACAGTAGATGTAGATAGCTTATACCTAATATTTATAAAGTAGTAGCACTGATACAGGCCTCATTGCTGGAATATGTATGTCTGCACAATAAAAAAAAATCAGGCTTGTCTGTCACAATGCCTTCTGCAACCGCACTTGAATTGCATTTAATTCAACGAGCTGAGAAACGAAAGAACGAGACTCATAAAGAAAAACTGTTTTATTTAGTTTAAAGAAAATACCTAATCAGTTTGCGATTTTTCTTAAAATTCTGATAATATTTTGTTTTCAAATCCTTAAAAGAAAGAAACAGGCATTTAATCTTTCACGTCTCACCGCAATGCGTAAAAAGCAGTCGCGGGCGAAGCAAGCTGAAGAGCAAAAATCGCATATCCGTGAATTGGACAGAATATATCGAGCTGATGGACGAGCGAATGAAACCGCTGAAGAAACTGAACAGCGACGTTCTGAGGACATATTTCGAACAATTGCAAGACGAAATAGCACGAGTGTTAAAGAAGCTGAACAGCGACATTCTGACGACCGATTATGGGCAAGCGCAAGACGAAATAGCTTGCCTGCTGAAGAAACTAAAGAGCGGCGTTCTAACGAACGATTCCGGGCAATTGCAAACGAAATAACGATTCTTTTGAAGTTAGGAACCAGTGCCAAGAGTCAGATCGTTTACGAACTTTAAACTCGAGAGTTACTGAAAGCAATGGGCAGCGAGAGCGAAGGATGCATTGCAATTTGAAAGATGCAATTACAAATGATAGTGACCAAGCTAATCATAGAAAATTGGTAATTTTACCCTCAACGTTTACTGGTTGTCCACGAAATATGCACGAATATGCTCAAGATGCCATAACTTACGTTCGTCATTGAGGAAAGGCATCACTATTCATCACATACACTTTCAATCCAAATTGCAAAGAGATGGCACAAAATTTGACTAATGGCCAATCAAAAACTGATAGACATGATTTGGTTGCAAGGATCTTTCGGCAAAAGTTCATAAAATTCATGAATGTGTTGATAAAAGGTCAAGTTTTTGGTTCTGTTAAGTATTGATTATACTCCATGAAATGGCGGAAACGTAGACTTCCGCTTTTACATATTTTTATTTGGTTACGAACACATTAAGACCTAACAAAATTGATGATATTTTTTCTGCAGCAATTCCCAATCCTTCAACTAACAAAAACCTTTATAACATCGTAATTAAAAATATGGCGCATGGCCCATGCGGCGCTTTCAACAGTTTGTCACCATGCATGAAAGAAGGGAAAAGCAGTAAAATGTATCCGCGTCAATTCATCAAGGGATTGCATCAATCAATTTGCAACGGATGGATAAACGTTGTACTAACGAAGGAAGCCAGGAGACGCTGGGCAAACCGCAACTGTGAAGATGAAATCTGAGAGTGTGGTGATTGATAATCGGTGGATCGTACCTTACAGTCCTTTGCTTCTGAAGATGTTTGATGTCCACATCAACGTTGAATGTTGTAACTCCATAACATCTGTAAAATACATTCTCAAGTACGTTCACAAGGGTTCCGACCAAGGTGTCTTTGCTGCTCATTCCAGTAATAAATGCATAGATGAAATTATCTGAATACCAAGCAGGTCGCTATATTTCGAGCAATGAAGCGGTTTGGTGCATTTTTGAATTTCCCATCCATGAACGACATCCCACAGTGATACATCTTGATATGCATCTGGAAAACGGGAAACGCATTTATTTTAGAGAAGACAATTTTCAATATCGTCTAGATAATCCACCAAACACGGCATTGGCAGGATTCTTTGAGCTCTGCAAAAACGATAACTTTGCGAAGACATTATTATATTGCGATATTCCAAAATTTTATACATGGGATAAGTCAAAAAAGTTTTTAACTGGCGCGAGCAAGGTGCAATCCTAGAAGGATATGACGGTATTCGATATGGCGACGCTCTTGGCCGTGTCTGTACTGTTCACTCCAGAAACACTGATTGCCATTACTTCCGACTGTTGTTGCGCAAAGTTAAGGGTCCAACAAGCTTCAAAGATCTCCGAACCGTCAATGGAATTGAGTAGGAGACGTATCGAGAAGCATGCTTGGCACTAGTATTACTCGAAAATCACAATCAATTGAATGAAGCGTTAAAGGAAGCTGCTTATTCGGATTCTCCATGAAAAGTTCGAACACTCTTTTCAGTAATCCTTTCATTTTGTGAACCTTCCAGCCCAAATGCGCTTTGGGAGAACAATAAGGACTGCATGTCGGATGATAATGTGAATATATTACGCGAAGAAAAGCGTCTCATTATCTTAAACTATACCGATTCCATCTACAATGAGGTTCTCGTTAAGATTGAAGATAAAGTCCTGCAGATGATCGGAAAATCTGTATCGGAGGTTGCCAAGTTAAGTCCTTCACGACAGCACGCAAATAAAATGAGTCGGGAAATACTTCTGGAATTGTATTTTGACTCTGATCCATTACTTAATTTTATGGAACAGAGGGAGCCATTGCGAACTACAGATAATCAAGCTATATATCGTGAAGTTCTATGGCAGTACAGCAAGAGTGAAGGTGGGGTAATTTTTATCGATGAACCCGGAGGAACCGGAAAAACCTTCCTCATAAATGTTTTGCTTTCAAAAATTAGAGGAGAAAAAAATATTGCCCTCGCTGAAGCAGCATCAGTTATTGCTGCAACGTTAATGACTGGTGGACGAACAACACATTCAATGCTGCAAATTCCCATCTATTTAAGTCACGACAAATACCTGTTTACAACATCAAAAAAGGAAGTTCAAAAGCTAAAGCACTATTTTGGAACGAAATTTCTATTATGCACAATCATGGACTCGAAGCCGTGAACAGAACCCTCCAGGACCTTCACGGGGATAAAGATCTTATGGGAGGTCTGACTGTTGTCCTTGCAGGTGATTTCCAACAAACACGACCAGTAATTCCGAGAGGCACGATTAAATCAAAGCCTGTTTAAAATCGTCATATCTTTGGAAGCAGTTAAAAATTATGAAATTAACGACCAACATGAGTGGAGGATAGATCAGAAGGTAAATAAGAGCAGTGGACTGTTAATTATATAAATTTATTATGAACAAAAACATGAACGATCAAGGCACAATTTAAATAAATTCTTATGTAGTAACATTAAGAGAGACGATTCTCATTTCGAAGGGGGAATACGACACAAGGGTCCGTTCGCTTAGGCGATCCGAACGAGAATGAACTCCAGTCAACTTCGCATCCCCAAAGTCACGAAAGTGGACAGCTAAAGTTCATTAAACTCTGCACCCTCAAATGGCGCGAAACTCCGCGGCGAGTGGAAGGACGCGTAGGCGTCAACAATGAGAATTCAAAATATTTGGCAAAATTCCAAAAAATTTTACTTAAAATTACTGAAGGGCAAGATGCAACAACAGAAAATGGGAAAATCATGCTTTCCAATAAATTCTGCAAGATCTGTCGAACTTTAGAAAATCTAATTAATCAAGTTTATCCAGATATCACATTGAATATACAGAACATCCAATGACTCCAAGAACTCGCAATATTAACACCTTTAAATGAGAAAGTCAGTGAAATTAATTTCACAGTACAAGAAAAAGTTCCAACTGCCGCAAGAACATACTACTCAATAGACAAATGTTTAAATGATGAGGACGCCACAATCTATCCAGTGTAGTTTTTGAATTCACTAAATCCCAGTTGCATTCTCTTACATATATTAGTGCTGAGGGTTAGATGTCCAATTATGTTGCTACGCAATCTGGATCCACCGAAGCTGTGCAATGGCTCCAACTTTATAGTGAAAGCATTACATGCTCATATCATCGAAGCAATAATTTTAACGGGCCGTTTGAGGGCGATCACGTCCTAATTCCTAGGATACCACACATTCCGACTGATTTGCCATTTTCTTTCCAACGATTACAATTTCCGCTTCGGCTTGCTTCGGTAAAGAATTAATTTGAATCTATCCTGGGCAAGACCGGGTAAAAAAAAGCTAGTCTTATATAAACAGAGATCTTTAGCACCAAAACCCGTTATTATCGATGGATTTTTTTTATCATACCAAATGTGAAAAGTATTATCGTATACAGGATGTCCAAAAAAAGTATCTATTTCTTTAAATACTGCTTTTAGACATATACTTACAATTACAAAGTTTCATGAAATAAGGTGAAAATTTGTATGAAAATACTTTGACTTCCAAGGGGATTGAAAATAAACAAATACAAATTTAAAATTTTATATGGCCTCCATAGTGCAAAAATGTCAATAAGTAAAACATTTTTCTTACATTCATCTATTCAAATACAAAGTGTTATGCTTCCATTTGTAAAAATTACAGAGATATAAATAGAAAAATTATTTTCTGAGATCACTTCTCATACATCACCTTGCTATTTCATAAAGTCTTTCGATGTACATTTTAGTGATAAAATACATATTTTAATAAGTTATTTAAAGGGCAGAATAAAGAAATAATAATGTATTTGTAAACTTTTGTTAAATCTGAAAAATAACCAAATAATACATGAATTGAAGTATTTACAAAAAAAAGTTCATCGTGTGAACCTTCGAAAATATCTACGGTGATATATCAGCCGTGAGGGCTCATCTGCTCAGAAACAAGCAGATTTATAAAAATATTACTAGAATAAAATTGAAATATAATTTTTTAAAAAAGTGCTTGAGATAGGTGGTGCTGGATGTTAAGCAAGGAAATTGTAAACAAATGGAAAATCTAACGATATTAAATGAGAGCAAATTTTGAAATCAAATATTCCTTTTCAGCTATTTGAATAGAAATAGAATTTCAGCAATGGATATATGAAGCAAGTTGGCAAAGGTTTTTCTTTCTTTTTCTTAAGCTCCTGAAAGAAAATATGTTATCCTCACTGGATCGCGTTTTGATTCATACTTTTTTTCAAAGATTTCACTGGCACTTTTTCTTTGTTTTGGCACTGGCAACGACGTGCGGGTATTTCCAGTTGTAAATAAATGGAAAATCTAACCATATTAAATAAGAGCAAATTTTTAAATCAAAAATTCCTTTTTGAACTATTTGAATAGTTCACAAGCCAATAACTTCAAATACATCAATAAACGCTATATTACAATTTCATCGTCAAATGTTTCCTTAAAATAAAAGGACGCGGGAGGCGAAAACGGTGGGGGAGGGCGGTTAAGTTTTCTTTTGTTTTTTGTTTTTTTTTTTTTTTGCTTAATTCGGTGTCTTCCGAAGCGGAAGATGATCAGTCGCCAAAATTAACAGAAATATTTCCATCATTATAAGTATGCCATCCGTTAAACTATGAACTTGATATTTGACACAATTTCTTTTTTAAAACTGATATCAGCAGTTTTTGAATCTCTACAATATCTGTTAGCAACACAAGCATATAGAGTTTTCATGTTTGTGTTGCTAACAGATATATCAGTTCTTCCTTAAAAATATAGTTTGCACGGTTCCATATTTTCAGCGTACAGTTGTAACTACTTTAAATGATTAACATGAAATATATCCAACTGCATTTATGGATTTAAAGGATTAAAATTTGAAATAATTCATATTCGAAAGAATAATAATCTAATTTTCACACGGTACTTATAATTTTAAAACTGCGATTTCTAATCGTTGTTAATTAAGAGCCACTGGTTAGAATAACTTGAAATTTGACCATAATTACTTTTAACAATAGATTCTTGTTTTGTGATTGTAAAGAATTACATGAAAAATGGTGGTCAGCATATTGAATACTTCTTGGGAAAGGACTTGTTTGAGAGCATTCTTTTCGTGATGTTAACAAGAATGGTGTCGCTGTTCACGTGTACTTTAATTTCTTACAATAAAGCTGTCATTCTCCCTTAGTAAACTATTTTTTTCCTCTGCAAATTACATTCCCGTGTTTGGGAAATTTCTATGAGGCATTTTCTTTTAAATCGTTTTTTGTTTCTGATATTTCATTATAATAACCCTCACATTACAAAATATCAGTAATATTTGATATTATTTTTTCTTTCACCAACACAAAATTCTATTGCTTCAATTGCATTAAAGACGTATTTGAGATAATTCCAAACAGTAATTTTTACTTTACAGCGTTACGCAAATAACAGTGTTAATTATGATATGTTAATTATAAAATGCTAATTCTTGATTGGTGCCAAAGGTTAAAATTAGATTTATTATTCAATTATTAAATGAATACTGGGTGCTGAAACATAAATACAATAATATGCAATTTTTACTACACCTTTATAATGCACCTACCTTTACAGTTACCTAAAATATAATTGGCCGAAGATGAAGGTATAGCTGAAAACATAATTAGTACAATTGCGTTGTTGAAACAATTAGAGATATTAAAACAGAATCAAAATTTCAAATTTAAAACTTTTTATTTAACAATTGTTTAAAATTAAATCAATTACTGCCACAAATTTCAAATAGATATATCCAATTATGACACGACCAACCATCAAAACCACAAATAAAAAACCAAAATATAGCTATACATTATAACAGGAGCGCTGCAGGCTCGATATGATAAAAAAATACTAAGAAAATACTATTTAATTCTAGGAAACATTTTCTACTGTAGAAAAACTGAAATATTTTGACAATGCACAGGGGACACTTTGTTAACTCGTGAAAACTTTTTGTAAAAACATGTTGCGTGATTCTATATTATCACTTGCATAGTGATAAACTCGAAAAACTTTCTTTCCCAAATGATTTTTGCGGCACTAATTTTAAAGATGAAGTAATACACAAAGCTTTGTTAATTCACTGGCGATTAATCAAGAACAAGCTTTGAATGAACTATAGGTGATTCAGTTGCATTATTGATGCTCACAAATGCTTCCCGCAGAACTTCCTTCACTTTCACAATCATCGAAAACTAAGACTTCGAGGGACAGGCTGTTCAATTATTTTCATAAGTTTTATTTGTGTATTGCAGTCCAGGATTGCTGCGCATTGTGGGTTGAGAAAATTGATCCATTATAAGAATAACACAAACGTATTACGACGGCTTCCATTCCAAACGTGAACAGAAAAAAAGTAAAACTTCATATCAAGCTCGATCCAGTTGACATTGTTCAATCTTCAATCATTTTCACACTTTTTAGAATGACATGACAAAATTCTAGCTGGTCAATTTTTTTTACCATTTTTGGGGACCATCGGTATAACTGCAGGGGCAAGCACCCTGAAGGCCTAACCGCCTCCAGGAGCCCGCAGGTGCAACCACCTACTTCTCGTTCTGTCAAGACAAACTCTATTCAAATCACACAAAGGAATTTTTCCAGTCAGCCGACGCCAAAGCCATTTCACACAAAAATTCATACGCGGTACAAAATGGCGAGCAAATAGTTCCGTTAAATTAATTTGATTTATAATTTAATGAACTTGAAACATTAAAGGACATTAAAGGAAAAGACATAAAAAGTTAAGGCAATTAATATTTAAGTTGATTAATAAGAAAATAATTAAGAAAAATTAAGATATTTAATAAAACTGTAAAAAATTACCGTTTAAATTTTAAAAGTTGCCAAAGATGCCACAAGAAACGAAAGAAACTTTGGTGGCAAAAATTTAAATATTTAAAAATACTGATAAAGTCGAAAAATGATGTAGTTGCATTTTTGCAATCTAACAAACAGATAATCTTAAAATTTTTATAACATGTACCATTTAGCAAAATCGCAGAAAATCCTTCACGCAAAGAGAAACACAAGATTAGATGGAACAAAACAGCGAAAAACAACAACTCAATCTGGTACTATGATCTTATGTCTCCCTTTCCTTTTTTTTTCATTTACAATTATTTGCAGAAGTCTTTACATTAATCACAATTAAAATATTTCAATAAAATGAATGTTTTATCGATATTAACAAAATTTGTTAAATATCTGCTTTTATCAGTGTTAAAATTACATTTACATTCTTGCCTTTTCAAAATAATTCAAATATTTTATTTGGGCCAATCTCGCCAAAACGTTGAAATGAGTTAAACGGCCACCATCATGAATTCAAAAAGTAAAAATACTTATATATGGTTTTTTTATTTCTGCAAGGAACATTCCTTCCAAATTCGAATAAAATCGAACAAAGCGTTTAGCCTTGATTGCGTAACAAACAAATTTACAGACATACAAAATGCTGAACAATCGAATTAAAATGGAGACTTCGCATTTGGCTTTCCCTTGTTGTCTTTTTGGCTTTCATGTACAAGGCTATTGATGTCAGGAAAACAGAGGGGGATCAGAAAAATTCTGATCAAGATATAAAATGTGATCGTACAGAACAAAAATAAACTTTTTAACCCTCTGAGTGGTTTGATCTTCATTCTAAAGCGATTCGAAAAGCGAGCGGCTGCAGAACCTTTATCTGCTTCAAAAGTGTGTCTTCCTCCCAACAGAAGATTTTCCCAAAAGCGCAGCAGATCAAGTCTCTTCCCTCCCCCCTCTGAACTGTGGACAATCAGCAACCCACGTGGAGGGCGGGCTAACCGCAAGAATCCGTTCTATTCAGCTTGGAACCTATGCAAACTAGCTTTTACTGCTTTGGGAGTCCCACCTGTCGTGTGACAAAATTACACTTCATGTCTTCGAGATGCCCTCATTCTGCATATTGCCCGTGTCCATAACACCAGATGACAAAAATAAACACCCTTAGACTAGACAGATGCCAGACCGTTGGGCCAAAAAAATGAAGGCTATATTACTTATTTTTCATGTTGTAAGATTCTAAAAATATGAACATCATTGAAATTGCATGAAAGTTGATATTCTTTAGATGTCTGTGACTTCAATTTATTTGATGTTTATTAATAGTTGTATTTTAGATATTGGCTGTACTTCATATTATTAGTTGTCTTTTTTATATTCTTGAATTCAATTTATTTTCAGTCTACACGTCAGCATATTAGTCTACGAATATAAAAATTATTTCCTTAATTTTAAGGTTCAACAACAATGTCATTTATATATATTTTACTAATCTCTGATGGCACTATAAAACTTTTCATATTGTTTCTTGATTTTGTATTCGGTAAAAGGTAAACCATTTAGAGCCGATCACAAATAGAAACGGAGCTTAACTGGCTTAATCCGTTTTGTGTGCACATAAACATTTATTATATAGATAGTCACATAATAATCTATATTCCAAAATAGCCAGTAATAATTAATACATATGAAGAATTATAAATAACCTTCTTAACCCCTGAATAATGTTTTAAATAAAACAATATACTACAAGCGTTTTGTACTGAAACTTGTTATATATGGTTTTTAAGAGGGCGAGTTAATAATCCTCAAACTAAAGATTACATTTAGAAAACCAATGCACTAAATGTTGGAAGAAATAGCTTATTCATATAACCTTTATTTAGTACGCAAGAGATAATCTTCTATTATAATAAACGGAAATTTTATTCACCTGAAATTTGAAACTTTGATACTATAGTCAAGGTACTAGAGCATCCAGTCGTGAATTTTTCAAAATTAAATTTAATTCTTTATTTATAATTTTTTTTATCGAAAAGTAATGGCATATTGAGTTTCAGGGACATTACAGTTTTTTTTTACCCGATTTAAACGAAAATTAGACAATTAGGGTTAAAAGACCACATACCAAATTTCATTTATCTAAGTCGTTGCGTTTGGGAATTATAGTGTTCACAAGCATGCGATTACAGAAACCGACAGACAGTCATCATTTCGAGGGATTTCGTCCAAAATTTTATACGGACATACATTCTTAATTTTTGAAACTGTGTACCAAATTTTATCTATCTAGCTATTTAAGTTTTTGAGTTATCGTGTTCATATGAACCCTAACAGACAAATTTCCCGTTTACGGACTTTATCCAAAAATTGATTGAAATATACTAATTTGGTGTTAAGTCCATACTCCAGATTTCGTCTTTCTCGCTTTAACCGTTTTTGAGTTACCGTGTTCACAAACAAAATTACAAAATTGTGTTTATCGGACTCGGGAGGTCTAAAAACTGGAGATTCGTCAAAATCTCGTGTTGAAATTTACGATCGACGATTATAATTCTTTCTCTTTGTGTACTTCGTTTACTATAAAGTAAAAACGATCAAACTTTTTTTCTATCAATTTTACGACAATGCGCTAGCTACGAAGTAAAAAATTATTGAAATTTTTTTCTAAGACAATATTTTGAAAACTTGTCAAAATCAAAGAAAAAGGAGAAAAATCTAACACCTATTCGAAATTATTCAGGTGCCTTTTCACAATTTATAGATGTCTTGGACGTTGTCGGTGTGGTATCCAAAAATATTTTTGGGCCTTTTCATACCAAATATAAAGGAAATTTAACTAACTTAAAACTGACACTTCACTCTTTTTTTAAAAAAATAAAATTATAGATCTAAGTCAAATGTATCATACAACTTGTAAAATAAATAAGAGTCTCATTATTATCCATTAAAGTTCAGAATGAAAATAAAAACGTATATATAAGTCAGAATTTTATTTAAAAAATTATACTTCACAAATTACAGCAAACACACAAGATATTGCGAAACACATGATCTGGCATGTGACGGTAATATTTTGAAATAATCCAAAGCCAGAGACTGCTATTATTATTGGAAGAACAGTCTTCAAAGTTGTTTTTAGTGGATCTGGATGTATCAAAGGTTTGTAACATATATTAGTGGATTTCTTTTCTCAGAGCATTAATGAAAATTTAACTTGCAGTTGGCATGACATTTACCGAAAGAAATTCAATTTAGCTATATACATTTAATTATTTATAGAAGAATGCTTAATAACACATCAGAAAAAATATTGTACTTCAAGGAACTAATGCGCAAACACAGTATTCGTATAATATTTTCTGAGAAATAGTTTTGTCTTCTTTTATTTTAAGCAAGAAATAAACATTTTCATTGATTATTGAAATAAACGTAAGACAGTTGGGCTGCAGATATTTTCAGTCTCATAATAAAATTATTAAAAGTCTGATAAGATCACACACCCAAACATCAAATTTAGTCGATATTGTTCTTAACGTTTTCATCTAAACTTTATTTTTCCCTGCCTTTAACAAAAAGAAAATATTTTGCAATGTAAAAAATAAAATTTTCTTCCACTTTCTTTAACATTTATTTCCATGTACGTTATTTTTTCAGTTCAGAGTGACCTAAAAATAAATTTCCGACTAATAATTATTTAATAAAACAATAATTATTTTTCGGAATGAATTTTTTTCATTGTAATTTTTGTGAATTTAAAAGATATTTTTCTAAATAGTGTAATAATGAAGTTAAAATCTGTTCTGGTCTAAAAAAATTACACTTAAACCTGAAAATTATTTTAAAAAAATAAGAATCAAATCTATATAATGAAATAATCATTGTAAAACTGAAATTTTCGATTTGATCTGAAAGATAAAACAATAAAAATAATGCATCATTTTCATATACCTTTAAATTTGCTCTATTTTTTGACAAAAATTTAATTTTACTCTCTTTTTATAAAGGAAAAATGAGTAGATGGAGATTATTAATATGAAAGAAGTTTACATTAATATCATAAAACTAGTTGAATGCGGATAAAATGTGTTGATTCAAGAACACTGTTCAACTGTATATAAATAGCAGATTTTCTTAGCAACCCCCCGGGCTTTCAATTTTTTTATGCTTGAATACGGTATTGGAACAAAATCTATTTTACTTAAACCACAATATCTATTTTACGTAACCATTCGAGATGGATCTTTAAAACATTGAGGCATTGAAAAAAATCTGATATCACATAAATTGTATTAAAAGAATAGCACTTGAAACATAATACTGCATCAAACCAGGCTGACATGAAACCGAACTAATCCAGAATGCGATTCAAAATTCCGACACACACAATGCAAAAAAAAATCCGACACCGTAATTCTTCCGTAAAGATAACCTCAATGCAAATAGCATTAAAATTCCCCACACCAAAGGGGAGTGTGGGGTCTCGGATCCTGTGACATCCCTAATTTGCAGTAAGTACATCCTTATCATTCTTCATTGTGCTGACCGTCGCTCTCCCCAGATAATCAATCAAGATATCAAACCAAGAAAGGGGGTAAGAAATTCGGAAAAATACGTCTGTTACCCTTTAGAGACAGTTCACAATGAACGTAAAATTGAGTTCAAACCGATTTCGGGATGTTTTCGACCAAACGTAGAAATGCGTGTTTTACGCTTTTGGGGTAGTCCATGGTCAACGTAGAAATACGTGTAAAACACTCAGAGGGTTGAATCATCGAATATACGTCTAGAAATACTGCATTTAAAAAACAGGAACCGTTTCAAGAGACGAAATTATAGATTATATTAAAATTATTAGATTTACATTAAATGCTGTTGATGATGAATACTTTTACTCACAGTTGATGTGGTAGCCTGATTTTACAAAATATTCACAAAGCAGTAGCATTGAAACAAGCCTCATAGGTAATTTCTTTCCCTCATTAAACAAACTATCATTATTCGAGTGTATTCAGGCAATTCTAAACAGATTTACAGTCTTAACTTATTTACAGTCTTTATTATTATTTTTTTTCGTCTTCTCGTGTACAATGTATTTTTCTTCAAAACACAGGTTGATCAGAAAAAATCTGATCAAGATGGAAAATGTAATCTAGAGGACTAAAATAATATTTTTTATTCCGTAGAATATGTGTCCTAAAGTGTAGCGTTTAAGAGAAGGAATGGTTTTAAAAGATGAAATTATTTACTAATGAAATAAAATATTACAATTACATTAAATGTGGTAGATGTTGGACACTTTTACTAACAGCAGATGTAGTAGATATATTTTACAGAAAAATCTCAAAACATTGGTATTGATAGAAGCCTTATAGCCGAAGCATGGATCTTCGTACATTTTGAAAACTCGAGGCGTGTCCTTCACATCACCTTCTACAACGTAATGGTGACTAGATCATTCTCGGAATCAATAAGGTCATCGTGTGGGATGCTATTCATGTCTACCCTTAGAAGGGAATCTTAACTTGACAAATCTGGTAGTCGAGGTGTCCCAGGAATAAATTTACCTCGAGAAATAAAAAGTTTCCATATCTTATTTTGAACACACTGAATGTTAAAAGTCTTATTGTATGAATTTCTTAAATGAAAATTTCTCAATTTCATTTGTATTTTCAGCTTGTGATTGCGGCCCAGATTCGAGCTGCACATTTGAAGGCTTTTTCAAACAGAAAAAATGCATTTGCAAACCAGGATATTGGGAGGTTTTAGGAAAGTGCGTTGGTGAGTTTCTTTTATTTTAAACAGTTATTACTGATTATTTCATTTGCAACTGAAAATGAAACAAAGATAAATATTTTAAATACGTTTATACGAAACGCTTCTGTTAAGATGGTAAAATTTGTTATGATTTTTTTGAATGATTTAGGTCGAATTGTATTCCATCCAACAAGTATAATTAATACCTCTGAATAATCATTTTTGAAAGCATTCGGAAATTATTTCTGATTAATGATTAAAATTTGCGAAACTCCAGCAGTTTAGTAGGAGGAAATCTATTGCGAAGCTCCAACTGTTTAAATGGAAACTAAAGCTATTAAAGTTGAAATTGGGCTTTCGGTTTCATTTATTTATTTAGCCGCCCTTGGCGACCATCTTTTACACCCAGAATATCGGCTTTCTTGGTTGTTAAACAATTATTCTTGATTGATTGATTGATTGATTGATTTAATGAAAATAGATATGGAATATATATAAAATTATGGAATATATACCTATTTAGAATTTCACTTTAGTTGTCTGATAATTGTCATTAGAAATAGACATTTATGACCAAATGGAAATACATTTTTCTCCGCCATCTTATATATCATATATCTATATATCACATATCTTAATTTGACTCCGCGCGCGCGGTCAATTCAATTTCAACAATCCAAGAAATAAAATAATCTGGGAATGGGGTGTTAAATGTGCGAAATTTTCGCATGGTTTAACGAAAAGAAACTAAATTTCCAAAAACAGTATGAAAAAATATTTAAAAAATATATCTTTCAGGATTAAAACACCGTACAGTCCCGTCGCAAGACTTTCGCCAGCAATTAAGATCATCGATCTTTAGATCTTACCCGTGTCAGTTCGAAGCTAAATTTGGCGAGTTCTCGCTTTAAAAAAATTAAATTTTTTTGACCGAACCGTGTTTCTAACCGAGTCCAATCGCAATATCATTTCAAAAGAGATGATTGTCAGTCAAATTTTTTAAAAAAATAAATTTTTGAAGAGTAAAAGTTTCTTCTCATTTTTCTTATTCAAAATATCTAAAAGAAAAGAAACTCTCGAATTGTAATGAAATTAGTTTAATTGAACAAAGAAAATAGAAATGACAGCATTGAAGTAATCTTAAGTTAAAAACATTTTTAAAAAGTGTGCAGAATCAAATTTGGAGAAATTTAAATCTACATTGCAGTTAAAGTAGTCCATCTATCCGAAAAAGCAAGCTTTCTTACCGTGGAATTAGCACTGGAAAAAGATAAAATGATTAAAAATTTGACGAAACTGTTAAGATGGAGGAAAAGATGACAGGATATCGGTAACACAGAAGTGGCATAATTTTTAATACGCACGTTTGAATTGAAATATAGTGGGATTTATAGAAACACAGGCTGTTATCCCCTGCTACCGAAAGGTTAAAGTTAATTGATCTCAAAGTACATGAGAGCTTGAAGGAAAATGGACAAATTATTTTTGCTTGCAAAGACTTTCGATAATAGAAATTTGTAGGAAATGTTTTTTTCTGTCCTTAATTAATAATCCTTAAATATATAAACGTAAGGTCTTCAGAAGGAGCAGAAAAATTGCCAAACAAACATCAAATGCCAAAATTTAAATTAATGCAAAAGGAATAAATTAAAACACGGAAATATAATACTACTGTGGTAAAAAAATAAAGAATGCTGCCATAAAATAAAGGTAATCAATTTGTTGGTCAATATTTATTACATCTCCTTCAAAGTGAACTCACCCGATTGCAATGCTCTTCTACCAGCTTTCTGTCCAATCCTCAAAACAAACCCTAAAGGCGTTTTCGTAAAACCCCTTAAGTGTTCATAGCTCATTTCTTTTTTATCAAATCAATAACCTCAAAACCGAGGCTACGAAGATGCAGTTTCAACCGTCGAAATAAGAAAATGTCACATGGTACCGTACCAGGCGAATACAAAATTTTTTGAGCCATATTTTAAAATTTTTTTTCGACAATTCACGAATAATAAAATCACATATAAGATGGTGCATTATCGTGATGCGAAACTCATAATTTATTTTGACTGAATTGAAGTCGTTTTCGAATAATTTCTTCACTCAAACGCAGCAAATCACCCATAAAATATTCTTTCATAATGTACAACACTTCTGCAATCAAAGAAAACATTCAACATTAACTTTTTTTACATTTGATTCTCTACCTTCTTTAAATAGAAAAACAGAAAACCCTTCCATACTTAATCGTTTTCTAGCAGTAATAGTCTTAAATTAAAACTCTTAGTTTATCGAAATATTTTTAGCTTTTGTTTCATTTTTAAAAAAATTCATTCTTTCCAAGTCTCATAACATTGTATTATCCACACATAAGAAATTACTACATTATTTCATTGAATAATGCTTTATTTATTCATGCATTTAATCTATAATATAAAGCAGAAAATACATGTATCTGTCGGTCTGTCTGTCGGTCACAAGAACTCCTCCTAAACAGTGTACCGTAGCGACATGAAATTTGCACACGACATTCTAGAACACATTCTAGGTCAACAGTGCTATTTTGAACTTTCAGAGTTAATTAGTTCTTAAGATATTTAATTAACTAACGAAAATTAGCTGCTGTTAAGCCTAATGCTTAGACATTTTTTGCAAATAACTTCTGAAATATTTATTCGACGACAATTATTTTTATGCCATTTTAAAGAGCAGAAAATTATCTTTTTAATGATATTAATTCCATTGCGATAAAATGTTTCTATGATTGTTATTAACGTTTAAAAATTCATTTTTAACGTAATTTCTAGCAATACTTTTTACTGTTATAGAAATAAATTCAAGCCAATTTACTGTTTCACGCGTGAGCCTTTGCCAGTGTTAAAGTTAATATAAGAAAATATTGTTTTCTTTGAGCATAAACAACAAAGTGGACTTTTCACTTCCGGTTTCCGGTTGTCGCAGCATTTACACCTTTTAAAGCGGTTACACAGTGATCCAATGACGTTAGTGAATTATTCTCTCGATGTTTTGTTTAATTTTCACAAATTTTTATATGGTCCTAATGAGTGTGTGCTAAGCCTTCAAGGTTACTTAGTCCGGTTGCTATCGTAGGAAGAAGACAAAAGGAGAGAAGAGAAAAAAAGATGTATTAACGGTCTATCTGTCGCAAGAACTCCTCCTAAACGGTGAATAGTCTTGACAAGAAATTTGCACATGTCATTCTGGGGTCCGTTCTTAGTTTAATTCTACATTTTCAAAAAAATTACTTCTTAAGATATTTAATTAAATAAAGAAAACTAAGCCAATTTTCTGAGTTTTATTTTAGTTTATCGGCAATAATTTCAGAAAAATATGTTGTAAGTGGGTTATTTACACACCATCTTTAAGAGCAGAAAATTATCTTTTCAATGATTGCAATGTAAATGTCATGTGTTCTTTTTCTTAATTCAATAAACATTTCAAATTTATTTCATGCACAATTTGTAACAATGCTTTCTGTTATTGTAATAAAATTCAAACCATTTATCGTTTTATCAAATCCTTCATTCCGTTATTTTTACCATTGTGAAAATTATGATAAAAAATATTGCTTTCTTTGAGTGTTAACAGAAATGCAGAAATTTTATTTAGCCTTTATTTCTCAGCATATACCTCTTTCAGTTATGTTTGCACTACAACTGGATGATGTTAATTATTCTCTTTCAGTGATGTTTCGTTTAATTTTACAATTTTTTTAATGATCATGGTGAGTGTGTAAAATCCTTAAAGATTGTTGTGACCACTTCCTACCTGGATGAGAGGACCTAAGGAGAAAAAGAATGAAAAACTATGCGGATTTTTTCCGGTCAGTGACGAAATCCGGTCACTGAAGAGAATTGTAATTCGGGTAATGTCAATAAAATCCAAGATATGAAAGAGTTTCTGTTGTTACCGTAGCAATTATGGGGAGGGAGAAATGGAGTGCGAAGAGCTACGAGATTCTTGCCAGGTGGTACAAATTAAGGAGAGAAAAAGAAGAAGGGTGTATCACTGCTGGTCAAAAAGGGCAGCGGATTAACGAAATTCAACGAAAGACGTTTCTGCGAAAAACTCTTTTTATTAAATTGAAAATGTTATAAGTACTTGGACTTGAACATATTTTTATCCCGAGCCACGCCGGGTATATCAGCCAGTAATATATAAATTCATACTTCATACAGAATTTTGCTTCTTTGCATTTTTTAATTTAAGATCTTGCATAACATTTCTCCAACCATAAACGGCTTTCATCTTTCATTTTAGTGGTTTAAACGTAATGCTTCTTGAAATGTAAAAGGAAGAGAAACTGTACCATGTATCGATTTTTCTTTTCGTTTCTTATTCAACTTTACACTTATTTTAAAAAGAAAATATTTTTTCTTAATATAAAGCAACATCGGAAGACATGCTTTGTTTTCCGTTTGATTTCAGAGATTTTTTACCTGTCAGCGAATCCTTTTTTAAAGTTGAGATGCTCCCTTACGGAAGAGAATACCAAGCTGTTCTGAAAGCTTTTGGTTATTGCTGCATATCTTAAAAACTATTTGACGTAAATGGTTGAAATTTTGAATTTTTCTGTTTCTATGCAAAGTTGTTTATCTAATAAATTTAAAAACTAATAGAAATTATGAAATATACTTTTATTTTTTTAAAAAATGCATAACTTTTTTCTTGTTTATCAAGAATTTTAATATAAATAAATAATTATTGTTAAATATTCATTATATTTCGAAATATATTAAAAAACGGACATGGTCATTTAACTTTATGTAAGCATATTTAATATTTATGCCTGCCAAAGCATGACTTTAACTTATTTATTGTTATAGCAGTGTATGATATCAGATGAGTGGCAACAGTCAGATGTTGACCTACTTTGAATTTGATTTAAAAAGAATGAGCACGAGTACGGTTGAACGATGTTGCGTTGTACGCAGATATGGAATGTAAAAGTTGTTTTTTAATGTCCTAATAAATGTTTGCTCAGTCATATAAGAATTATTATGAATGCCAATAAAAAACCCAACAATTAGGAATTCCAAATTTCAATTATTCAAAACTAATCAACTGTTTACTCAAAATTACAAAATGTTGTACGTATTCGAGCTAAGTTAATCTAGAGAATCTGGATATGCACTCAAAATTAGGTGATGCCATTTGAAAAAATTGGGTTTCTGTAAATATAAATATGAAGACGACCCTTGCATGAAAAAATATTTTATAAACTTATAGAGGACACATTTCTACTGCGGGAGACATTTACAGTTTTATTGTGCTATAATTAATGTCGGAATAAGTAACAGCGTTCGGATACTTTTTGATGGACTGTACATTTATTTTCAAAGCCGTAAAAATATCATACAAAAGTTTCAAAACTAGTTACAAATGTTGCCAACAGGTGATGCCGAACGCTGTAATCGTTCCACCCCAAACTGTTTTCCGGAACAATCCTGCAGCACTGGACGAGCTTGTAGAGTTGATCGTTGAGACATTGTCGACCATTTCCGATGACATTACTACAGAGAAAACCCGAAAATTGTAGTTTTTGTATGTGCCATCTTGCGATTGCTTGCAAAGGAAGATTTATAGCCTTTTTCTTTTATTCTTCTTGCAACAGTAGTGTACAGTGTCACGAGTTAGCAATATGTTTAACAAATTTTGAAACTCTTAGATGATATTTTTTCAGATTTCGAAATAAATAAACAACTGGTTTTATCCCTCTATCGATCTTCTTTTCCGAGTTATTTAATTTTAAAAAGAGGGAGTCCTTTTTCTGACTCCCTCTATAAACTCACCTATAACAAACACAATTTTTTTTTGTAAACTTCCTTCTTACCAACTGGGATACCTCTCCACTGCATTCAGAACCTAATGCAGTCGAATTACTTTTAAATTGTCAGAAAGGGACATCGTCGATATTAGAATAGAGGTGTTCTCTGTTATTTAGAAAATATATTAGGAGCTTAGTCTGTTCATGTTTTAGAAAGGCATCTGTAGAAATTTCGGCATGCGAAGTTCCCGTATACCCACCCCTCTTTACTGTAATATTTTAGATCATGTCTAATCAAGATTGCTTAAAGAACAATCATGCTTATAAAAACTTCAGGCGAAAGATTACATATTTTTTGATATATTATTTTTCTGTAAAAAAATTCTTGATTTCAAGCTTGAGATTCACCAGGCTCTTTCTATTTTTTCACTGCGATTTTCTTTTTTTTCAGATTGTAAAAGCAGTTGTAAGAATGGAAATTGTGTAAACGAAAGTGGAAAAGAAATTTGCAAGTGTAATCTTGGATATGGAAATTATAAAGAAACCTCCTGCAGAGGTATTTGATTTAAACTTTTCACGAGCTCAGAAAAATATATCAGGGAATAAAAATTGATTGGTTCAATTTTTTTCATTTATATTCAATAAATAAATAATTTCTTGATCCACTCTTTGATTTAGCTTTTAATAATGTATTTACTTACAACAGTACTTTTACCAAGTGCAAGCGCAAATCGGACCTAAAAAAAAGATGTATAACTTAATCGAAGGTTTTTCAACAGAAATATTAGGGTTAATGCAGTGAGAAGACTTATTTTTGATTTTTTTTATGCACTGTATGATTTCTTCCTGAAGTATGAATTGTTCATGAAAAAAAATTACAAGTTTCGTTCTGAAAGGAAAAATAAAATTTTTTAATAAGAGTTTTTCAAAGCACAATTTTATTACTGTACTAAGAAGTGGACACTTTTTTATTATAATTATTTTTCTCTTTATTACTTTCTATTTCTGTAACAATATTTTTACTTTAAATACTAAAAAAATTCTTAATCAGTTTTTCTGCAATTCCTACCAGATGGCGCCAGTTGTATAGAATAAAAATTAAATTAAATAATCGATTAACTGACAATGAAATTCTGAAGATATTGAAATTGTGTGTGAATTGTCATAGAACGAACGCAAAGGTTCTACACAATTACAAACTTTCATCAGGAATTAAGTTATAAATCGATTACAAGATTTCGTCTTTACAAACATGAAATATGTCAAATTAAAAAAGTAAGTAGTAAATAAATTCGTTACCAGTGTGAGACAAAGCTTCGGCATCCGTCGTCATTAAAGAAAAGGTAACTCTCCCCTCTCTGAGATTAGGTAATGCAACGAAGATTTCTTCCTTTATGAATATTTTTGTTTTTATTCGGATATTTCCTAAGCTGAAATTAATTAGTACCTACAATTAACAGACACATTTCCGTCATCATAAGGATACCAATCGTTGAACTGTGAATTGATATTTGGCTCTTCTTCTTTAAAATTTCTATTAGCAGCTGTTGGAAACTCTAAATGTTTATGTTACTAGCAGGTAATTTCGTCCATCCTGAACAATGCGGATTGTACAGTAATTACAGGTTGGGATACAGAATAATGTGAAAACTTTTGGATTTTCACATTTTTTTGGAACTTAAATTCACTCGCTACAAAACCGCTATTTTTTTAATATAAAAGGAATTCATCTGTTTTATTCGGTTTCGGCTTTTTAAACGGCTGCATCTATTCTTAAGCCAGATATAAGCTGTCCTATATATTTGGCTTTGAAGTAATGAAAGAAAAATTATCTTACGTTTCGCATATGCATTGTAAAATATTATTTACTATAAAAACGCTTATTTCATCTAATATTCAAAATATTTTCTTCAAATTTTATTTCTTTTTTTTGTAACATAGTGTAGAGTCTTCTGTTTGTTTCTTATAATTTGGCTTAAAACTTTACATGTTATAAGCAAAAAATATGGGGAAAAATTTGGGATATTTTAAGAAAACCTTTATATCGTCCCGGATATTCATGCTATATAAAAAAAATACATGTAAATTTTGCACATGAAAACCAAAACCATTGTTGATAGATGAAAATCATTATCAGCTTTCTGTCAAATTGTGTGAATTCTAAATTAATTTCTTGTTCATCAATTTCAGGTAATTTCACTGTAACTCTGAGTTCTAATCTTTTCTTTAAATGATCGAAGTTCAAAGAAAATACATCCAACCGTTCGGAAGATACAGTAATACCTCGTTACAACAATACTTTATGGACCAAATAAAGATATTTGTATAGCGGGATATATTAATTTTATATTATTATATTAAATTATTACAATATTTTCGTTTGTTAATTCAATTTTAACTGTTTCAATTAACAAGGTTTGCATAGTCTAATGCACGAATATGATCATCATTTGTGGATAAAAAGCTTGAAAAAAATGCCGTAAAGGAATGAACTGATTGAAGAGCTTCCTGGGATGTCAATAAAGTTTGCGATGGATTTATACCATCATCATCATTCTCTTCATCTTCATTTTCCAATTCGTCTGTGATTTCAGACAGAATATCTTCTTCAGTAACTCCTGAAAAAATCTTAATATCATCATCCGCTGAAAATTATTCCTCCACGTTAATATCGGACATTTTTTTCGCACCGTATATTTGGCGCAGTACGGTCGTGTTTCACTCTTGCGGCATTAAACTGAAATCAACCAACCAACCATCAAGACATTTAGCCAATTTTTTCTTCAAGCTGAGTTAAAGACATTTGAGGGCTCGAAACACATTCTTCAGCATCTGAAACATCGCCATTTTTGGAATTTTCGTCATTATCAGTTTGCGTAATCTCCATGAAACAAAGGTCTGCTTTTCCCAAAAAATTACGACTTGCTTTTTCCGTAACTTCCCACCAACTCCCAGAAATATTGTTACACAATTACTTCACATTTACTGCTTTAAAAGGCTCTTCTGCTTTAATTTCGATGTGTATGAGTATCGAGTCCACCAACCGACTTCGATAATATCCCTTGAAGAACTTGATTCTTAAAAATGTGCAAATCCAAGAGTTTTCACATTATTATGTCACCCATCTGTATATTTCAGCGTAAGTTTTAACTGCTTTAAATAATTAACATTAAAATCTATCCAAATCAATTTATGGCTTAAATGATCAGAATGAGAAGAATTTAATGTAAACTCAGTGATTACCTTTAATAAGTTACGATGTCTAAGAGCTGTAAATTTATAACCACTGGTCAGAATGACCGGAAATTTACCTTAATTCACTTGAAGAATGGAGTTTTGTTTAGTGGTTGTACAATTGGTTAGAAACTGTAACTGTGTAAGGGGAAAACTGTCATTTTCCCCTTACAGACCATTGTTTTCCTTCGGCTGATAATTTTCTCGTGTTTAGCATGTTCCTATAAGACATTCCTCATAAAAGCGTTTTTTTGTGTGCCTTCATTTCAATATAATGAACATTACAGCGCTGACTGACAATCAGAAATTTTTGAAATAATTTTTTTCTTTCACTAAACAAAATCTCACTGCTTTATTTCTATTAAGGACAAATTTGAAATTATTCTGAACAGTGCTTTTTTCTTAACAAAGTTTTAAAATCTAAACGTTATTTACTAATCACCCAGTATTTTTTGGCTTTCATGTACAAGATTATTGAAGTTATCGAAAAACAGAGTGATCAAATAATTCTCGTCAAGATACTCAATCCGATCGAGCTGAAATAAACTTTTTAAACCATAGCATATACGACTACAAATGCAGCATTTTATAAAAATAAATAGTTTCAAAAGATGAAATTATTGACAAGTGTAAATTAAAGTATTAGAGCTACATTAATGTAGCAGATGATAAATACGTTTAATGACAGTAGATGTAGACAGCTTACACCTAATATTTATAAAGAAGTGGCACTGATACAAGCCTCATTGCTGGAATATATATCTAAGCACATTTTTGAAAAAATTCAGGCATGTCTGTCACAATACCTTCTGCAACCGAATGATGACGAGTTCTATCTTGGAATCAGTAGGGGTATCCTAAAGAAAGAAATCCTAAATTGACAAATCTGATAATCTAAGTGTCACAGGAATATATCTACCTCGACAAATAAAACGATTCTCATATCTTATATAAACAGAGCTCGTCAGCACCAAAACGCGTTTTCATCAATTGATTTTTTTTATCACACTAAATGTGAAAAGTATTATCGTATACAGGATGTCCCAAAAAAGTTCAACCAGCATTTATTTCCTTAATACTGATCTTAGACTTATTCTTCCAATTGCAAAGTTTCATAAAATAAGGTTATAATTTGTGTGAAAATACTTCGACTTCCAAGGGGATTGAAAATAAAAAAATAGAAAATTTTAAATTTTTTATGACCTTCATAGTGCAAAAATGTCAATAATTAAAATGGTTTTTTTTACATTCATCTATTCACATACAAAGTTTCACGATTCTATTTGCAAAACTTTAAGGGATTTAAATAGACAAAGTTATTGACTTAGACCTTTAGGGATAAAATGAATATTTCATTAAGTTATTTAAAGGGCGGAATACAGAAATAATAATGTATTTTTTAACTCTTGTTAAACCTGAAAAATAGATATTTAATACATGAATTGAAGTATTTACAAAAATAGTTCATCTTGTGAACCTTCAAAAATATCCCAGGTGATATATCAGCATTGAGTCCTCATCCGCTCAGAAACAAGCAATTCTTTAAAAATATTACTAGAAAAAAATTGAAATAAATTTTTTTTAAATTGCTTCACTTTCAAATAGTCCAATCTTTTAATTGTAATTATCTCAATTGTATTTAAAAAATTATAGTCCTGTTTTCCGGTGAGTGACTTTTAACAACAAAAATCGAATGCGTAGTAACCAGACAAGTTCTCGTTGAGGCAACATGAACGTGAATCCAAATCCTAAAAACATTAATTGAAAGAAAAATCGAAAAACAAATTGAAAAGCGCGACAAAGGATCTCAAGTGAGATAGAAGGGGGAAAAGAAAGAAAAGAAAAAAGAGCATTAGTTGGTCTTGCGCCACGAAGGAGCATCCGAAAATCCAGTTATAGCTAAGTTCTATGACAGAAAGGATAAATATTCTCTTTCGCTCATTTTGTCACTTAGTTGTACGCAATGAACGAATTTTGGTGTTTTCCAAAATTATTTGGTGTGCAGCTCCATCCTCTGCCTGTCTTACTTTTTCCTTTATTTTCTGTCTTCTTTCCTTTTTTCATATTTGGTTTTGTTGATAATCGAATTCTCAGAGTGAAGAAGTAAACAATAAGAATAAAAACAAAAAAAAACGATTTTTAAATAATTTTAGTGACGCCACCTTTAGGTAAAACGTAATTATACGCCCAAAGTTTAGAGCAAATAATTTAATATTCTTGTCAGATAATAGGCTATTTTCCTGTTTCATGCTAAATTTTATTTTCTCAAATTGATGGTTGCAAATATCTGCCAATTAAACTGAATAAGAGTGTACGTCATTGGAAATTTTCTTCAATCCATGATGATTAGGAGATAAACTAATAGGCAAATATCTGCTTTTTGCAGTTTTCCTGTGTAGAATAAATATGTATTTGCACAATAAACATTTTCATATCAATTTGTGAGCAGCCCCTTTAAGTTTATAAAATTAATATATCTCTGCAAGGTTTGGAGACAGCATCGTGAAACTTAGTTTATGCATAGATGTGCGTAAAAAAACAATTTACTCATTGACACTTTTGCTCTATGGGGAATGTATAAATTTTTAATTTTCTTAATTTTTTATTTTCAATTTCCAAAGACTCCAAAGGTTTTTCACACAAATTCCAGCCTTATTTCATAAAACTTTGTAATTGGAAGTTTATGTCTAAGTGCAATATTACAGGAAATAAATGCTTGTTCCTCTTTTTTGGGACACCCTGTATATTTCTTAAATTAACATTTTTGCAAGTTTATATGTACTTTCAGCTTGCAGATGTGGGCCAGATACAAACTGTATATGGTCACAAGGATGGAAGCATGAAAAAATCTGCTTATGCAAACCAGGATTCTCTCAAAAGAACAACAACTGCGTAGGTGAGTTTTTTTAAATTTAAATATTTATCACTGATTATGAAATGTGCAATTAAAAATAAAACGGAGATAAACACTTAGAACCCATTTATACAAAAACTTCTGTTTAAGATGGTATAATTCATAATGATTTTTCTTTCAATGATTTATGTCGTATTGGATTACATCCAACAAATATATAATTAATATTTCTGAGTAAATATTTTTCAAAAGATTTTGAAAGAATTTAAATTTTACAAGAGGAAGGAAAAACTGTTTTTTTTTAAACCAATAACGAATATGGCACATTTTTTCCACATCTGGTATGAACAGGATATTGTACATGATGCATTGATTTGAAAAATATTCGGTATTTTGTTACTGGTTTTGAAAAATTCCGTTTTTCCTCCCTCTTGTAAAATTTGGGAATTGAGTTAGGTGGTGCAGCATGTTAAGCAAAGAAATTGCAAATAAATGAAAAATCTAACCATATTAAATGAGAGCAAATTTTGAAATAAAAAATTCCTTTTAGAGCTATTTGAATTATTCGCAGGCGAATAACTTGAAATACATCAATAATTGCTTTGTTATAATTCCATCGCGAAGTGTTTCATTGAAAAAAAGGAAGTCCCCCACGACGATTGTGCAATTCAAAGAAGTTTTTTCCCTTTGTGATTTTTTTTTTGCTTAATTCGGTTACTTCCGAAGCGGGAGTTGATTAGTCGCCACAATTAACAGAAATATTTCCATCATTATAAATGTGTCATCCGCTGAACTATAAACTTGATAGTTGTCACTATTTCTTCTTTAAAATTGATTTCAGCAGTTGTTGAATCTCTACATGTTTGTGTTGCTATCAGTCCTTCCTGAACAACAGAACAGATTGCACAGTTACTATATTTCAGCTTACAGTTGTAACTACTTGAGATGATTAACATGAAATATATCCAAATGCATTTATGGATTTAAATGATTAAAACTCTTAAAATTTTTTTTCTTAAGATAATCTAATTTTCACACTGTGCTTATAATTTTGAAGCTCCGATTTCTAAGCGCTTTTAATTAAGAATCACTGGTTAGAATAACCTGAAATTTGACCAAAATTCACTTGAATCAAAAGATCTTTGTTTTTTGGTTGTAAAAAATTTCTTAAAAAATGGTGGTCAGCATATTGAATATATCTTGGGAAAGACGAAATTCTTTGACAACATTCTTTTCGTGATGTTAACATTAATAGTGTCGCTGTTCACGTGTACTTTTATTTCTTACAATAAAACTGTCATTCTCCCTTGGTAAACTATTGTTTTTCCTCGGCTGATAACATTCCCGTGTTTTTGAAATTTCTATGAGACATCGATTTTGTTTGTGATATTTCATTGTAATAACCCTCACAGCGCTAAATATCAGTAATAATTTATGTTATTTTTTCTTCACCAAACACAAAATTATATTGCTTGAATTGCATTAAGAACGTATTGGAGGTCATTCCAAACAGTAATTTTACTTTACAGCGTTCGCAAATAAAAGATAATCTTAAAATTTTTATAACATAAACCATTTAGTAAAATGGCAGAAAATTCTTCACGCAAAGAGAAACACAATATTAGATGGAACTAAACAGCGAACAACAACAACTCAATCTGGTACTATGATCTTATGCCTCTCTTTTCATTTTTTTCCATTACAATTCTTTGCACAAATATTTGCATTAATCACAATTAAAAAATTTCAATAAAATGAATGTTTATCTGTAGTAACAAAATTCAATTAAATATCTGCTTTTATCATTGTTAAAAAAATTACATTTACATGTCTCGACTTTTCAAAATGATTCAAATCTTTTAGATGTGCCAATCTCGCCAAAACGTTGAAACGTGTTAAACGGCCACCATCTCGAATTCAAAAAGTAAAAATCCTTATATATAGATCTTTTTTTTATTTCTGCAAGGAACATCCCTTCCAAATTCGAAGAAAATCGAACAAAGCGTCCGTGATTGAGTAACGAACAAATTTACAGACAGACAAAACGCTGAACAGTCGAAATAAAATGGGGACATCGCTTCGCTCAGTCAGCTGTTTTTATCTTTCATGTACAAGGATATTGATGTCAGCAAAACAGAGGGTGATCAGAAAAATTCTGGTGAAGATTTAAAATGCGATCAAACAAACTCAAATAAACTTTTTAAATCATAGAATATACGTCTAAAAATGCAGCAATTTAAGAACAGAAACAGTTTCAAAAGTCGAAATTATAGACTAGAGTAAAATTATTAGAGTTACATTAAATGTAGTTGATGATGAATACTTTTACTGCTTTTACAAAATATTCACAAAGCAGTGACACTGATACAAGCCTCATAAGTAATTTCTTTCTCTCGTCAAACACATTATCATTGTTCAAGTGCATTCAGACCATTCTAAGCAGCGCTTCTTACTTTAGGGCGTTTATTATTTAGCGGCTTCTCGTGTACAAGGTAGTATTTTCGTCAAAACACGGGTTGATCAGAAAAAAACTGGTCAAGATGGAAAATGTCACCGACAGAACTAAAATAATGTTTTTTATTCCGTAGAATATGCGTTCAAAAGTGTCGCATTTAAGAGAAGGAATGGTTTTAAAAGATAAAATTATTGACTAATGAAATGAAATATTACAATTACATTAAATGTAGAAGAGGTTGGACACTTTTACTAACAGCAGATGTAGTAGATATAATTTACAGAAAAATCTCAAAACATTGGTATTGATAGAAGCCTTAAAGCCGAAGCATGGATCTCCGTACATTTTCAAAAGTCGAGGCGTGTCCTTCACACCACCTTCTACAACGTAATGGTGACGAGATTATTCTCGGAATCAATAAGGTCATCGTGTATGATGCTATTCATGTCTACCCTTAGAAGGGAATCTTAACTTGACAAATCTGGTAATCGAGGTGTCCCAGCAGTAGATATACCTCGAGAAATAAAAAGTTTCCATATCTTATTTTGATCACACTGAATGTGAAAACTCTTATTGTATGTATTTCTTAAATGAACATTTTCACAATTTCAATTGTACTTTCAGATTGTGAATGCGGCCCAGATTCGAACTGCACTTTTTCAGGCTTGTTCCAACAGAAAAAATGCATTTGCAAACCAGGATATCGGGAGGTTGCTGGAAAGTGCATTGGTGAGTGTTTTTATTTGAAGCAGTTGCCACTGATAATTTCATGTGCAACTGAAAATAAAGCGAATATAAATATTTTAAATACGTTTATATGAGAAGCTTCTTTTAAGATGGTAAAATGTATAATGATTTTTTTTCAATGATTTATGTCGTATTGTATTCCATCCAGCAAGTATAATTCATACCTTTGGATAATCATTTTTCAAAGCATTCGGAAATTCTTTCTGATTGATGATTAACCCTCTGAATGGTTCGGTCTTCTTTCTAAAGCGTTCGAAAAGCGAGCGGCTACAGAACCTTTATCTGTTTTAAAAGTGTCTTCCTCCCAACAGAAGATTTTAACAAAAACGCAGCAGATCAAGTCTCTTCCCCCCTCTGAACTGTGGACAATCAGCAACCCCCCTGGAGGGGAGGGTAACCGCAAGAATCCGTTCTATTCAGATTGGAACCTATTCAAACTAAGTTTTACTGCTTTAGGAGATACCACCTGCCGTGTGACAAATTTACACTTCATGTCTTCGAGATGCCTCGTTCTGCCCGTGTCCATTAACACCAGATGACAAAAATAAACACCGTTAGACTAGACAAATGCCAGACCGTTTGGCCAAAAAAATGAAGGCTATATTACTTATTTTTCATGTTGTAAGTTTCTAAAAATATGAACATCATCGAAGTTGCATGAAAGTTGATATTCTTTAGATGTATGTGACTTCAATTTATTTGATGTTTATTAATAGTTGTATTTCAGATATTGGCTGTACTTCATATTATTAGTTGTCTTTTTTATATTCTTGACTAAAATTTATTTTCAGTCTAAACGTCAGCATATTAGTCTACGAATGTAAAAATTATTTCCTTAATTTTAAGGATCAACAACAATGCCATTTATATATATTTTAATAATCTCTGATGACACTATAAAACTTTTCATATTGGTTCTTGATTTAATATTCGATAAAAGGTTAAAAATTTAGAGCCGATCACAAATGTAAACGGAGCTTAACTGGCTTAATCCGTTTTGTATGCATATAAACATTTATTATATAGATAGTCACATAATAATCTATATTCCAAAATAGCCAGTAATAATTAATACATATGAAGGATTATAAATAACCTTCTTAACCCCTGAATAATGTTTTAAATAAAACAATATACTACAAGTATTTTCTACTGTAACTTGTTATATATGCTTTTTAAGAGGGCTAGTTAATAAACCTCAAACTAAAGATTACATTTAGAAAACCAATGCACTAAATGTTGGAAGAAATAGCTTATTCATATACCTTTATTTAGTACGCAAGAGATTATCTTCTATTATATTAAACGGATATTTAATTCACCTGAAATTTGAAACTTTGATACTATAGTCCAAGTACTAGAGCATCCAGTCGCGAATTTTTCAAAATTAAATTTAATTCTTTATTTATAATTGTTTATCGAAATGTAATGACATATTGAGTTTCAGGGGCATTAAAGTTTTTTTTACCCGATTGAAACGAAAATTGGACAATTAGGGTTAAAAGACCACATACCAAATTTCATTTATTTAAGTCGTTGAGTTTAGGAATTATCGTGTTCACAAGCATGCGATTATAGAAACCGACAGACAGTTAACGCGTCGAGGGATGTCGTCCAAAATTTAATACGGACCAACATTCCTAATTTTTAAAATTGTGTACCAAATTTTATCTATCTAGCTATTTAAGTTTTTGAATTATCGTGTTCATATGAACCCTAACAGACAAATTTCCCGTGGACGGACTTTATCCAAAAATTTATTGAAGTATGCTAATTTTGTATTAAGTCCGTATACGAGATTCCTGCTTTCTAGCTCTAACCGTTTTTGAGTTATTGTGTTCACAAACATAATTCCAAAATTGTGTTTTTCGGACTCGGGGAGGTCTAAAAACTGGAGATTCGTCAAAATCTCGTGTTGAAATTTACGATCGACGATTATAATATTTTCTCTTTGTATACCTCGTTTACTAGAAAGTAAAAACGATCAAACTTTTTTTCCTATCAATTTTACGAAAATGCGCTAGCTACGAAGTAAAATATTGAATTTTTCTTTTACAGACAATTTTTTGCAAACTTGGCAAAATCAAAGAATAAGGAGAAAAATTTAACACCTATTCGAAATTAATCAGGTGCCTTTTCACAATTTATAAATGTCTTGGACGTTATCGGTGTGATATTCAAAAACATTTTTGGGCCTTTTCATGCCAAATATAAAGGAAATTTTACTAACATAAAACTGACATTTTACTGTTTTTCTTAAAAAATAAAATTATAGATCTAATTCAAATATATCATACAGCTTGGAAAATAAATAAGAGTCTCATTATTATCCATTAAAGTTCAGAATGAAAATAAAAACGTGTATATAAATCAGAATTTTATTTAAAAAAATTATACTTTACAAATTACAGCACACACACAAGATATTGTGATTAAACACATTGTCTAGCATGTGACGGTGGAGTTTGGAAATAATTCAATGCCTGAGACTACTATTATTATTAGAAGAACTGTCCTCAAACTTTTTAATAGCGTGTCGGGATGCATCATAGGTTTGTAACACATATTAGTGGATTCTTGTCTCATAGCATTTATTAAAATTCAGCTCGAATTGGCATAAGAGTTACCAAAAGCAATGCTATTTAGGCATTTAGATTTGATCACTTATTGAAGAATGCATATCAGCAAAACTATAACGCTCAAGGAACTAATGCATAAATACAGTATCATTGAAGTAAGCATTGATATTTTCTTAGAAATGGTTTTGTGTTCTTACATTTTAAGGAAGAAATAAACATTTTCACTGATTATTGAAATAAACTTAAACTGCAGATGTTATCAGACTCTTAATAAGATAACTAAAAGTCTGGTAAGATCACTCAAACATTAAATTTAGTTGATATTATTCTTTACGTTTTCATGTAAACCAAAATTTTCTCTAACAAAAATACAATATTTTAAAACATAAAAAATAAAACTTCCATCCCTTTTCTTTAACATTTGTTTCAATGTTTGTTCAAAGTGAGCAAAAATTAAATTGAATAATAATTATTTGAAAAAATATTTGTTATTTTTCGGAATTTATTTCATTTTGATGAATTTAAAAGAAATTCTAAGTAGTGTAATATAGAAAACTAATCTAGAAAAAAAACTGTTATAGTTTTAAAAAATCACACCTAAACCTTAAAATTATTTTTTTTCAATTCAATGCTATATAACGAAATAAACAACCCCCTCTTTTCTTAGCACCCCCGGCTTCTCAAATTTTTCTATGCTTGAATGGGGTATTGAAAGAGATGAGACCACAAAATCTATTTTACTTAACAATTCGATTAAAACATTGATGCATTGAAATAAAATCTTATATAACATAAGTGTATTACAGGGAAAACACTTGAAACATAATACAATTTCAATCCAGGCTGACAAATATTAAACCGAACTTATACAGAATCCAAATTCGGACACACACAACTAAAAAAAATAATCCAACACTGACCTTCTTTCTGAAAGAAGCCCTCAATGCAGATAGAATTAAACTGCCTAAACCAAAGGGGGTGAGGGGTCTTGGATCCTGTGGCATTTCTAATTTGCAGTAAGTACATTCTTATCAGCACTCATTGTGTCGACCGCTACCCTCCCCAGCTAATCATTCAAGATGTGAAACCAAGGAAGGGGGAAGAAATTCGGAAAAATACGTTTCTTGCACTTTAGAGACAGTTCACAAGGGACGTAAATATCTGGGCTGACCGATTTCGGTGTGTCTCCTACCACACGTTGAAATGCGTGTTTCCCGCTTATGGGGTAGTCCAGGTCGACGTAGAAATACGTGTGAAACACTCAGAGGGTTAAAATTTGCAATACTCCAGTAGTTTAATAGGAGGAAATCTATTGGGATGCTCCTTCAGTTTAAAGGGAACCTAAGGCAAATAAAGATGAAATTGGACTTTCTGTTGCATTTACCATGTATTTAGCCGCCCTTCGCGACCAGCTTGTTTACCCGGAATAACGGCTTTCTTGGCTGTTATAAAATTATTATGCAATATATACCTATTTAAAATTTCACTTTTGTTGTTTTATAATTGTCATTAGAAATATACATTTATGACCAAATGGAAATACATTTTTTTCAGCCTTCTTTTGAAATGAAGTATTTTAGTATTCCGCATTAGGAACTAGTTGTCTGCGCGCGCCAAATATAACAGCAAAACTTTATCTGAGAAGAAAAGCTTCAAAACCTCCACGCCGTCTTATATATATTAACTTCGGAACAGCCGCCGCATCCGGGATAGATGCCGCACATCTTGTATTTCTTGTAATTATCGATAGATGACAGTCAGACGAGCAGTATAGGTGCGCAATGATATTTCCTTAACCAGTTTATAGCATGAATCGCAATTCGTTGATTACTTTTAGCTGTACAATCGTTATTTTGAGGTAAACGTATGATTTCACTATCCAAACTTTTAAACACCTTATGCTTAAATACTTTTTATTCGCTAATCACTAAATCCATGCACGATTTCGAAGTCAAAACTAAGTGTAGAGTCTGTATAGAGTAATGTGTGTATGGGTACGCTATTTTCCTTTGCGAGGGCAGGCAACTATGATGTGCGGCGTCTGTACCGTACAAAATGGGATACATACCGCACTGCAATCCGGTATACACACCGCAGTTTCTTTTATACGGGTTGCCGCGATTAATAAAATTGAAATTTATCTATCCGTGTTCTATTTTATTATGTTGCTGAATTTTATGTTACTGAACACTTACTTGGGTTGAGCAGCATGTTGGTCGCAAATTGACTCGGTATCAGGAGGGTCTTAAATCTGCGATGCTTAGAACAAATCGGCAACTGTTGGAAACACTACTAGGGGCTTTAAGGTCACTGGCATCTTCCCTTTTAAAAACAACGCTCTCCCAGATCAATTGTTTTTTACATTAGGGGAGACTGAAGTGCCCGTACCCGGAAACACGACACAAGAGGAGGCAAATTCATCAAGTTAAGTATTAATCAACACACTTGAAATCAATTTACAGCCTGCAGAACCTGGAACTAGCAGTGTAAAACCACCATCACCTACCAAACACCTACATAAAATCTCTCCTATTCCGAGACTCAGCCAGGTGACAGCAAAGCACAGAATTAAGAAAACAGCAGTACTCTTAACCTCTATCGACAATAGGAAAGCGCTTAAAGCAAATTTAGAGAAACGATTCCAAAAATGTAAGAAAATTAACAAAAAAGATGTCAAAACTACTAAGAGAAAATTTAATTTTGAATCAGGTGGAGGATCCCATGACAGTTCATCAGACATTGATGAATGTTCAAACAGTATCAAATTTATTACACCAAAGGAGAAAAAGGGAAAAATAAAAAGTAAGAAGGTGAAGAAAGATGCAAGTCAAGATGATAATAATGAACAGTTGGATCACACATGTGACGCAGACGTTCTTTGCAAGGAATGTTCTGAAAACTACTACAAAACTAAGAGGAAGTGTGATAGGCTTCGTTGCATCATGTGTCAAATTTGGTTACATCAAGACTGTACTTTTTTGACACTTTTTGTGTAGATAGCGGTCGAAAAAACAGGTCTATTAACAAATAAAACAATGTAAACTTTTAACTTTTTAAACTATTAAAAAGTTAAAAATAAACTATTTAACTTTTTTTCTTTTCCCTCTCTAATACACTGATGTTACGTTGTTGCTTAAATAACAATTAAAATATTCAATCTTTAAAAAATAAGTGGATAATTTTAGTTGTGAACTAAGCAGCAAGACTAATATTGATTTGAACCTTCTAGTACGTTTTATTGCACTCATTTAGTTTGTTTTTGTTATTACATAGGTAATTACAGTCCAGATATGAATATTTGTTTGAATATTTTTTATTTATTATTTCATTCTTTTCTTATGCCAGGCGCGGCATAACTCCCGCACAAGTGCGGCGTCTCACCCTGAATGTACGGGTGACGCGCCGCAGTGTAATGTTTTAGATAAAAAAATTATAAAAAAATAATTAATATTTGTTAACAATTTTTTGTCGCAGTACACATGTTCTATATTTAACATTAAATAGCTCAGCATGATTTATTTTATTTTATGTACACCATGGGATTTTATGCACAACTTCAAAAATATATGCGGCATTTCTCCCGGAATTACTCTATTATGTCTGTTCTCAATATGCCTTTTCCTCAACTAATACAAAGCCTACAGCGATGAAAAAGATATCATTGTATAAGATTTTATATCGACTTGCTGACATAGTACACTCAGTTCATGTTAAAACAGAATTTTTGCTTACTATTTAAGTGGTGTAACGTCTTGCAGTTATGCTTAAAAGAACATTAACAGCTAAGTTAAATTTAACATAATTTATTGATAATTCTTTTGGAGTAAATATAGAGTTATAAACAAATATAAAATTCTAGGATAATAATAATATAATAAAGTAAGCCCCATTGCGGGGTGTCCATTCACTGGTAAAAGAATCAGCGGATTTCGCTAAATTGTCCAAATCGGACCTCCGTGGAATACGACCACCAGTTTGGCTGTCGGGATGTCACTTCCTCTTTAGTTGTTCAGTCCCGACCTTATATCGCAACAGAGAAGAAAAACCCCTTTTCGTTCTCACGGAAACACACTTGTCTGCGCAAAAGCCACCTGTTCAAGAATGTTGCCTAATTCCGTGCAATAGGTAGATGAAAGTTCTGCACCGCGCCCCACAGTTCTGTTATGAAAGGCAGCACCTCGTCAATAGAGGGTTGAGGATTCCAGGTGATTGAAGAAACCGTCAGCATCAAATGTAAGGACAGGTGTCCATTGTTCAGATGAATCTCAAAGTGACCAGGGCCCTGGGAACGCACACACCCAGTCTTAAATCAATGTCAGCTGTCGAAGGAGGACATAAGTCACAGTAGAAAAGAAAAAAAAACATCACGGATGCGCAACTCCCTAACGACTGTACATTTCTATTTGAAAAAGTGTCGTGTCACTCTTTCAAGTTTTATTTAAAATTAATTTATTTACTTAAAATAATAATAATTCTTTTCATTCTCAGAGTTATTTAATGTATATGATGTATAAGTTAATTTAACGTAACTGCATTGCAGAACTTTACTGTAAAAAGCCGTGTGTTTACTACATTCTTTGTTCGAATCCTGGTTTTAAGAAACAGCACTTTAGTAACCGTCCCTTCAAAATTGTAGATTTTTCCCGTCCCCCTTCTTTGTGCGAATTTTCTTGGGTAGACATTGCACTGTTTTGAGGAAAAGAACATCTGGATTTCAAAAAATTCTTTCCCATGGGGGGTTATTGCCTTGTTTATCTGTGAGAAAGTCACAGCTGCAAATAAGGGTCCAGATAAATTCTTTTCCCACAGATAAGAAGTGGTCAGTGGCAAAGAATGCCCAGCTATGTCCTGTTTTCACCCACTAATTGGCAATTTCGAGCAAAAAATCCGTCAGAATTGTCGTTTGCGGGAGTTGGATTTTCCTGGGAAGCATTCAGCGTAGGGGTTCAGATGACCTCCTGCTGCGAGGGTTTCCTCCCTGTTGGACGAGAAGGGAGTGTATGCTATTAAAATGTTGGGGTCAAGAATCGAATTTGGATTGGTTGCTGAAGTTCTTTCGTAGAAGGGGTTTGACCCGTTTTGACCATTTAAGAACACGCTTTCCGTTGGATGAGGGATGTCGCTAAGTTTGTTTTTGATTTGGCGACAAAATGTATCAATAGTGTAAAGTGGGATTGGCAAAGATTTTAAAAGGGTTTGTTGTAAAAAGTGAAATTGTGGTGGGAAGCATGTGGGTTCGAGTATGGTTCCCCTTGGCAACTCAGTTTCGCCAAGCTTTTGTATAAGTAGATTTTTTGGGGAGTGAAAAGTTAATTGGAGTTTTGGAAAAATTTTGGAAGGAAGGAGTCAGAGAGAGTTAGCCGAGAGAAGAAGCGGCGTGTTTATGCAGATACAGTCGAAAGACTGTATCTGCATAAACATGCTCATGATTCCGACTATGTGGCAACCAAAGAGAATTTGATCGCGGGAAAAAGGTTTCGATATCGTTTGATCGAGATGACTAGCTTGCTAGCCAGATAATCATCGCAAAAGGAACTGCGTGTCTGAACCTAGGTGCTGTGCAGGATTTTTGCCCGAGAAAGACTTCCTGTTAAAAATGGTGTTTCGAAAGGACGAGAGCCTTAGTTTTTGAACTTATAAAGTCTACATTATTCCATTGAACATTCCCACTTTTGGTAGCAACAACAACATGTCATTGGCCGAGTATTCTACGCTTGATATGGAGAGATCAATGGACCCTATCACAAGCTTGCACCAGCCAATGGCTCCCGTTGAACTTTGCCACTTGTGAAAGCAACTTCAACATCTCGTTTGCCGAAAATTCTATGCATGTAATGGAGAGATCAATGGATCCTGTCAAAAGCTTGCCCCCAGCCAATGGATGAGTACTTTCTTTTAATATTTCTTTTCTTTGCCCATGCTTTAGGTAAAGGTTAAATTTTGGGACTCATTATCACCTTGCTAAATTTCCATAAGTTTAAATTTAAATGTTGTTTTTCAAGGTGTACATCTTTGCTAATATTTTGTATATATGGAACTACCTTAAAATTGTGCACTAAAAATGTTTCTTTCTTGGGACCAGGGTTCTGAACTGAATTACCATGGTATTAAATAAATTTGAAAATTAGTAAAATTTACTTGGAAACTCTAGTAGATCAGTAATTTGAATTTTAAATGATTAACTTGAAATTCTGAAACATCTGAATTTAATCTGTAGTTGAATTTGAATGATTAATTGTAGTGCTTTGATTTTCGTGTTTTAAAATGCAAAGTTTAGATTGCAACAAATATTCAAAGAGCTAATTTATTAGATTGACTTAAAAGTCATTTTTTTATGCAAGAAAAACTTAAATCTTTAAACAATATGAAGTACAGTATTTGATAAAAATATTTTTGCAGCTGAAGATTTAGGGTGTCTAAGATGAGATTGCTAAATGCCGGTATATTTCTCAAGATCATGTTTTGATTGTTATTTTGTGTAAAGCTAATAATTTTGAGATGGATTCTAATTGATTGCATTTTACTAAGTGTCAGTGTTGAGAGTATCTTATATGATGATTTGCATTGGTGATTTGATATGATATGTGTAGGTAAAAGATGGCATGACATCCCTTTTATAAATGTTGATTTTCTTACAACCAGCTAAGATGCTGAAGTGTATTTGATGATTTTTGATATGTGTTTATTTATTGAGGTGGCGCACCTTTTGAAGTTAAATTTTTCTAAACACAGTCTTTTGCATATTCTAGAACATTCATGAAGGCATTGTTTAAATTTCTATGTATAAAAATCAATTTCCTTATTAAACGTTAGCCTTTCAAATCTCAAATCTTGTGTTTGTCAATTTATTTATGCATTGCTGAGAAAGTCTCTGTGTATTCATGAATCTGGAAGAATTTAGAAATTTTTGAACCTTGGGTATTGCTTTTAAAAAATCACAACGCATAAAAAAAAATATTGTACTAGGAAAGATAAGGGATTAAATTTCAAATTCTTTATTTGTTTAAAATCAATTCCTTGATGCAAATTTTGCTTAGATGATGTGTGGTGTATAAATGAACTGAATCCTGATTAATGATGAATCAAAACGGATAAATCAAAATTGAATATTCAAAATTCAACAACACCACAAATTATAAAATGCTGCCGTGAACATCACGACGATATATATCACATATCTTAATTTGACTTCACACACACACACACATCCAATTTAATTTCAACAATCCAAGAAATAAAATCATTTGAGAATGGGGTGTTAAATGTGCGAAATTTTCGCTTGTGTTAACTACAAGATTCTAAATTTCCAAAAACAGTATTAAAAAGGCGCAGTTCGTATCCGCTCAGTAGATTTTTCGTGAAACTGCCGGGATAAAGTCATAAAACAAGTGTTTCTTATTAATATGTAATTTAATTATCAATCTCTTTAATACAATATTTATACAGAGTAGTATAATGGTTACAGAATTGAAAAATAACAAGTTTATCGCATGTAGCAAGGGTCTGTGGTAGCTTGTGATTTATCTATTCTGTAACCATTATGCTTTTCTGTGTAAATATTGTATTAAGGAGAATGATAGTTAAATATTATTACTGCATAAAATCGTCACTTGTTTCATAATTTTATAACGTCGTTTTCACGAAAAATCTACAGCGCGGAACCAAACTGTGCCTTCCTTATGTTTGATTTAGAGTAGCTTTTGATGACGCCATCTGTTGACAGTATATAGAACTACCTTTCGTGTATGCGCAGTAAAACAACTTTTACTATAAATGCTCATATTTCCCGTAATATTCAAATTTTTGAAATCAAATTTTAATATAACTTTTTTTTACGTATTGTCAAGTATTCTGTAAGTTTCGTACAATTCGAAAGAAAACTGCATGTTATAATCAAAAAACATGCGGAGTTTGAAATTTTCAATTTAATACCGATTTTTACTTATATTTTGATAAATATTTTTATTGTCCCACTTTGGGTCCACGTAATACTCCGCAAGCACTTTAAAATGACACCAGAACCAACCTCCTAACTAAACGCGTTTTCTCGCTACTTTTATTTATAACCTTACAAAAAACTAATTCATAACAATCACGAGCATGCGCCTACACCGGTACGATGATGTCAGAGCAAAATAAAAACAATGCGACAAACTCTTACAGATATGATCTATCCGTTGTGGGGTTAACCATTCTATTCGCATTAGTAGTCTTGTAGTTATTAGCGATTCAAAGATGACTGTATTTTGTCACACAAGAAAGTTCGACCGACTATCACTGTAACGAGCGGAAAGACGTTTATACTATATCAAACTACTAGTTTATACACCCGGCGTTGCTCGAGATAAAAAAATATTAGTTAATAATAATAAGTGTAAGTACTTATAATATTTTAAGCTTAATAAAACAGTTTTTCGCAGCAGCGTCTTTCGGTTTTCATTATCCATTCTCGTATTATCTGACCCCCACGGCAAGCAGTTCAACCCCTCTCTTCCTTTTGTCTCTGGTCTTTGAACCTCCTGTCACTAATCTAACAATCCTTGATACTACATTTTTTTCTTACTCGTCAGTGCTACGGCAACAACAGAAGCTGCTTCACATACTGGGTTTTATTACCATTATCCGAAGCACCTTTCTCTTCCTTTATGTGTCCTTGTGCTTGATCCGGAAAACGCTGCAGAGTGTTCCTTCTATTTCTCCTTAGGTTCTCTCCTTTCGGTAGTAACCGGACTTAATAACCTTGAATGAATTTACACGCTCATTGGGATCATTTAAAAATTTTCAAAAATTAAACAAAACATCACATAGAGAGAATAAATAACTAATCGTATTTTATTACTGTGCAAACAAATTGAAAGATTCCCACACTGCGAAATAAAAGAAGGAAAAAAAATTCTGCCTTTCTGTAAACATTCAACGACAGCACTATTTTTATCTTAACTTAAAAAGACGCAAAAACATGAGTGGTTTTAATGCATTGTAGCGAGACTTGAAAAAATAATCTGTTCTCTTTCTTTTGGGTGTTTATAAAATAATGATAGAAACATTCAATGATAGAAATTTTTACTAAATGTTTGATTCAATGATATTAAATTCCTTTCTTTCTAATAATCATTGAATACATAAACTTAAGATCTTTAGAAGGAACAAAAAAGTTACCGAAAAAAAACACCAAATACCAAAATTTAAATCAATGAAGAAAAAAAAAATACTGAAATAATACAATACTACTGTGGAAAAAAAATCATCAGGAATTGTGCCATAAAATAAACGGCATCGATTCATTGGCCAATATTTATTACATCTCCTTAAAAGCGATCGCATCCGATTATAATGCTCTTCTTCCAACGTTCTATTCCAATCTTCAAAACATGCCTTAAAGGCGTTTTCGTAAAACCCCTTAAGGTTTCATAGCGCATTTTCTTTATCAAATCAATAAACTGAAAACGGAGGCTACGAATATGTAGTTTCATCTGCCAAAATAGAAAAGGTCACATGGTACCGTACCAGGTGAATACAAAATTTGTAGAGCCATATTTTAAAATTTTTTATCGGCCATTCGCGAATAAAAAAATCGCATGTGAGGTGGTGCATTATCTTGATGCAAAACTCATAATTTATTTTAACAGAATTGAAGTCGTTTTCAATTATTTGCTTCACTCAAACGCAGCAAAATCACCCATATAACATTCTTTCATAATATACTACAACACTTCTACAATCAAAGAAAACACTCAACATTGCCTTCCTTTTTCATTTGGTTCTCTACCTTCTTTAAGCACTTTATAGCGCTCAAATACTCTTGTTTTTAATTTTTTAAAACTAGTTTTTAAGGGCTTCTCGCATCATTTCATTTATTTTAGGAGCAAAAACAGCATTGAAAAGAAATTGCATTTTTTTTTTTTTTGCAAAATTTCACTCCCCACTTTAGAAAATCAACAAAGTTAAAATTCTGATTTATATGAAAATGATATGAACATTTCAACCCCCACCGATTGCAACCCCCTTTGAACTGGTCTGCGAGCTCTCTTGACTCCGTCTACGATTTCGGCCGAGATTGCCACAATCCTTACAAAATATCCCTCGCCGGCTAAAATCTAATAAAAATTATTTTTTTAACTTTTCATCGTTTTTTTTTTGACAGAGGCCTGTAATGTCTTTCTTTTCTTCTTTTCTTAAACACATTTCAGCAGATAAGTTCGAACACATCTATAGACCACCGTTACCGGTTGTTGGATTGGCCGTGAGAAACTAATCACATGTCCTTTGCGATCACCAAATTTGCATCCCATAGACTTTTTCTTATGGAGTTTTAAAATGACTCGTGTATGAAACACATGTTTAATAGCAGGAAAGATTTTTAGGGAGAACCGTTTAGGCAGCAAGATGTTTTCGAAATACGCATGATATTTTTGAGATGGTGCGACGTTACATAAAGCATTGATGTAACGATTTTATCAGTGAGAAAAACTTTAAGCATCTTCTGCAGCAGTATTGTTCCTAAATAAAATATTGTAGAAAGATTCTTCTTCGTCGTCCTTTATAAAGTATGGAAAAGCCGAGTAAGATGGCGAGCTATATAAGAATAAGACGAAGACCCTTCTTTTTTTAAAAAGGTATTTTAATTAAATTTTTTCTTATTTCTTTGTCATAAAACATTAAGGAGTGCAAAATGGCGTTCCAGTGTGTTCCATCTCAAAAATGATGGCTTTAACACAAGATTTTACGATTCAGATAAAGAAATGACTACGGATTTTGTTCAAAATCTATGAATTTAGAAAATTGTATGTCACTCATTCAGAAATTTTTTTTTGTCTTATATTTTGTAAGAATTGACGCTTCAATTACAGATTAAGAAACGCTTGATGGGATATTTTAATCCAAGAGGTCTGAAATATATTTTTATAACACCTGGGGTGAAATATATTGATGTGGAGCAGGTTGTTAATTATCGTAAGTGGACGGAAGGAATAGAAGTTTGTTCAGAGATTGTTTTTGGAAAGTGTCTGATGAAATGAAGATTTTTCAATCCACTTTTCGTCCATTTCGAATATTTAATAAGAGTTTAATATTACCTTGTTTTTGAAATACTTTCAGCAAAATGGATAAAAAATTTTGGAATTGTAAAATTTAGGCAAATTTTATGTGAAACAAAGTTTGAATGAAATGCACTTTCAAATATGAGTTACCAGTAAATGTTTTCATAAATTATAAAAAATTGAAAAATTTACATTTTTATAGGTCCTTGCACATCTGATCCTTGTAAAAATAATGGAATATGCGAAGTCGAAGGAAAAGGGTTTAAATGTAATTGCAGTAAACCCTGGAGAGGAAAAACTTGTGAAATCGGTGAGAAAGATTGTATTAAATCCTATTTCAACATTACTAAAATTTGGGTGTTCGTTGTTGAATTTTTTAACAAATTCTTAGTTTTGTTTAGCAGTAATACTAATTATGTCCTTACTTCTATGATTTGGATCATTATAAATTCAACAACAGTACAAATACATTGATTATCTTTGCTGTCATTCAAAATAAATAAGTACACTAGTCATCAAATTAGTACATTAATTTAAGATTGTTTAAGTGTAACTCTGTTTCATACCCATTTTTATTAAATTAATGTTACTGCAAAACATTATCCTTATTCTCAAATACATAATGCTCGCTTCTCCTGATTGACCTGGTAGAAATATTAACAGTGAGATATCATTGAAAAAAAAATTCGTGAAATAATTTTTAAGAATGATGCAATTGCATTTGCATTACGCAATATTCAACCCTCAATTAAAAGAGCAATTATGTGAATTTTTCCATTTAACATTTTATATTAAAAAGATAATTCGGTGCGTTTCAGCTTGTTTCTTGTTATGAGCTATAATAATACAAAGGTTTTTTCCGATAATTCCTTCCTATTTATAAAGATTTTGGCACGAAAACTATATAAATGTTGTACTAAAAATTTTGGATAACTTTTGTAGGACCTTGTGATAATCAGCCGTGCCAGAACGGAGGAATATGCAATAATGGTAAAATAGGCTTCATCTGCAAATGCTTTGCTCCATTTAGTGGACCAAGATGCGAACACGGTAAGAAACATTTTTATAAATGGAATTAAGAAAGTCTTTAAGTCAATAAATAACTTTCTAAATGCCATCCAACTGAATTTTTAAAATTTTTCCTTTAGGACCATGCACTTCTAATCCATGCCAAAACAATGGAATATGCGAAGTGAGCGAAGATAGTTATCGATGCAATTGCAACAAACCATTCAAAGGAACAAATTGCGAAATAGGTAAATTTAATTTAGTCTAATAATTAAATTTTCGATTTCAACGTGAGGGAAACTAGAGATACTTCACTTAAGTTTAAATTTTTCTTGTATTTCTCGACACATTTGATAGTTAGTAGAAATACAATTATATGATTTTAAGAATGACATATGTAGTTATGCTAAATTGATATGCCATTTAATCCTATAATAAATATATTTCATGAAATCACTTAGGGTAATGTATACCTAACCTTAGGGATACTTGATCCTACATGCAAAAAGTACTCAAATTCTTTCGATAATTTATATGTACAAGAAATTCTTTAGATTATTTGTATGTTCACAAAATTCGGATATTAGATTAAAACTGCTAAATTGAAAGAGTCTTAATTATCAACAAATATTAATGAAATTAATATTAAAAATAAAATAATATGGCATTTATATGTCGAAATTATTATTATGAAATTCTAGTTAATAAATTAAATTATTCTACATATTAAATTGCATCTCGTTATTAAATTAATTCAAACTTAAATAAACATTTAAAATATCTATTTAATTATATGATAAAAATTAAAGCAATGGAACAGAAAACCTAGCAACGTCACTGGTGCATTTAAGAATTGCCGGTTTGGGAAAATTAGAATAGAAAATAATAGCATCAGAACGAAAAGAAATGATTTAAATAATGTTGAACAAAATAAGAAATTGGTAAATCTAAATAAACTTACTTGGCCCTCCTAGTATTTTAATGGAAACAAAAGCAAAAGAAGAGAAACTATATAGAGGGTGTCAAAAAAAAAAAGTGGAATTAGCGTTTATTTTCTTAAATATTCATCCTAGACATATATTTGCAATTACAAGGTTTCATAAAATAAGGTAGTAAGTTGTATCAACATACTTTGATATTCAAGGGAATAGAAAATAAAAAACTATAAAAATTAAATTTTTTATGGCCCCCGTAGAACAAAATCGTCAATTAGTAAAACGTTTCACTTACATTCATCTATCCACATAAAAAGTTGCACGCTTCTATCAACAAACATTACAGAAATATAAAAAGACAAAGTTATTCACTTAAAAAACTTTTCCATACATCTCACTGCAGTTTGATCCAGTCTTTCGTTGTACATTTTAGGCATAAAATAAGTATTTCAAAAAATTATTTCAAAGGAATTATCAGGAAATAACAATGTATTGATTAACTATTGTTAAATCTTAAGAATAGTCTAATAATATATTAATTGAAGTATTTACAAAAATAATTCATCTTGTAAACCTTCAAAACATATTAGCGGTAAAAGCAGTTAGCAGTAAGCATATAAACAGCGACGCTCAACTTCCCAGAAACAAGCAATGATATAAAAATAATACTAGAACACAATTGAAATACAATTTTTCAAAAATAGCTATACCTTCAAAACTTATAGTTGTAATTATCTGACTTTTTTGAAAATTACAGTCCTTGTTTTTTCTGGGAGTGACTTTTAGCAACAGAAATCGAATATGTAGTAAGCAGCTAAGATTCCGTATAGGCAACATGAAAGTGAATCTGAAATTTAAAAACAGCCAATGTAAAAAAAATACAAAAGCGCAAAGGCGAACCACGAGTGAGTTTCAAGGGGTAAAGAAAGATCATTAGTTGACTGGGCGAAGAACAGGAGCAGCTGAAAATCCGTATTTTCGTCTGTTCTGGTTCAGGCTAAGTAATAAAACAGATATAATAGCTATTCTCCCTCGCCCATTATGTCCTTTAGTTGTACGCAAAGAGCAAATTTTAGTGCTTTCGAAAACTATTTTATGTGCGGCCCCATCCCGTGTCTGTCTTCCTTTTCATTCATTTTCTGTCTCCTTTTCTCGTTTTTATCTTTTTCCGTTGATAATTGAATCTTCAGAGGGCAGAAGTAAGCAAATAAAAATAAAAACGAAAATACGAATTTTTTAAATAATTTTAGTGAGTTCTGGAACTCTGAAGACCTAAAGAACAAGTCTCCACTGCTTTTATGTAAAGCTTAATAAAACGCACAACGCTAAGAGCAAATAATTCAGTACTCTTGTTCAGTATTAGATTATTTTCTTGTTATACTTTAAATTTTCGATTTCTCAAATTGTCTTTCCATTCTTTTCTTCAATTATTTTTGGTTGTAGACTTATTATTAATTTTTCCGCCAAAATTCAAAGATTCCAGGATTTCGTGTAGGTCTACATTATAAGTCTAGGCGACAGCAAAAAGTAAACATTGGCATCATTATAAGATGAATCAGATTATAATTGGAATTTCACAATAAAATTTCAGAAAAGTCCAAAAATTAAATTTTCCGAAAGTGGATATTTAAAAAGTAAAGTAACTTTATATTACCTCAGTTGATGATCCCGTTAAATGAAGAAGTATGCTCAGAAAAGTTAGCTAAACTATTAGTAGTTAGCAGCTTGAATTATGAAGATGACGGTTAAGATTAATCCAATAGAGTTCTATTAGTAATCTATTGCAGAAGATTAAAAATGTCCATAATTTATTATGTACTTGACAAAATTTTTCGAAGTTCGTACCAAATTGTAGAATAACATTTTCTCTTTACTGAAATATAATATAATAAACCAAGAAACGAAGTTTAATACAATTTTTACACTATGAATGCAGAGTATCAAAAGTCGTTGCTTAAAGGGTAAAATCTTGTCGTCAAAAACTACTACAGTGATACCTCGAGATACGAGTTTAATTCGTTCCGTAACCTTGCTCGTATGTCAATTTGTTCGTATCTCAAACCAATTTTCCCCATTAAAATTATGTTAATCCGTTCCAGCCCCAAAAATGATACCCCTAATTGTTTTTGTTACGTGTTTTTGAATAAGAAAAATGTATTTATAAATGACAAATATTGTATAAAAACATAATAAAAGAGAATGTAAAGAAAAAAACTGGTTTTATAAAGTGTACATACATATATATTTGTATTTTGGTCACATAAATGTAACTTACACACAACTTAAATGCTACTGTATGCTTAAATTTTGTCACTGCTTTTCTCTTCACTGGTCCTTGCCTTTTTCGCCGGATTCAAAAAAAAAAAAAACTGTCCAAGGAGGTTTGTTTCTTCCTCCCTTGCAGAATGCTGAGGAAATGAGTTAGGCAAGTGTCATTAAATAGCTCCGATGCACGGCCAGTTGCAACTTTTTCGGGGTGTTTCTTTTCCACGAACTGTGAAACTCTCTCCCACATTCCCAAGATCTCTTTTATCTCACTTGTAGAGATAGTATCCTCCACCTCTGGCTCTTCCTCAAAACCAATTTCTTGCAGAACCCCCGAATACTGCTGCGACTGTAACACTTGTAATTCCTCGGTCGTCAGTTCCTGAGAGTGCTTCTCGACGAGCTCGTTCACGGCCGTGTGCACGTCCTCGTATCTCAAATGTCGCTCGTATTTCAAAACAAAACTTCGCTGCTCGACAGCGCTCGTATCTCAAATAACTCGTATGTCAGGGCACTCGTATCTCGAGGTACCACTGTACTCGATAACTACTTGACAAATATATGCATTTCTCTGTTTTTCGATGTTGATTAAATTTGCATTTTTGCAATAATCATCTCCACATAATTTTGTGAATAGCTCCTTGAAATTTAAAAATTAACATATCTCTGTACATTCTACAGATAAAAGCGTGGAATTTTGTATATTTAAAGATGAATGTAAGCGGAAAATGTATTGATTGGCATTTTTGCACTGTGGGGGCTGTATAAAAACTTAATTTTTTTAACATGTTATTCTTCATCCCCAGATAAGCGAGTATTTTCTCATAAATTCCCACGTTAAATGATAAAACTTTGTACTAGCAAATACATGTCTAGGAGCAATATTTAAGAAAATAAACGCTGCTCCACTTTTTTGGGACACCCTGTACATATATCTCTATCTCAACCAATAATAAAGGAGAATGTGTTGCGCAAAACAATTCAAACAGTTTTCATTGTTTAAATATATATTTAACTAGGGGGGCTTAGCACCGTGCTCGCTAAAGCTCGCCAACCCACAGAAGGATTTGCTACGCAAACCCTTCTCGCTTCGCTCGCTACAATGAAGACACTGTGTGTCCTAGCACATTTACTGTATATATATATATATGAATCAGATTTATTTGCTTCTGATGTTTTAACTTAAATCAGCACAGAGTAAAATTTATTAGTTTCGAAAACGATATTTTTCTTCAAATAAAACTTACAAAGAAAATTATGAAATTGCATAAAAAAACTAATAAATAAGAGTTGCCAAATTAAAATAAATATAATTAATATAAAAATTAATTATAAAAAATAAATTTAATATTATTAACAAACAGATTGAGGTGTGATGTCTAAGCTGATTTCCTCTTGATGTTTTCACCTTAATCAAGCCAGAATAAGATTTTTCCCTAAAAAGGGCCGTTTTTTATATAATGAAAGCATCAGGAAAGCAAATTTAATCGGCAACTGAATCCAACCAAGAAAATCATAAGTGTAAGAAGAATGAAAAAATACATTTTAAACAATCAATGCATTTGATGTCTCAGAGTTCTCTTAAACAATTTATATACATTAAAAAAATAATACTGTTGCAGGTCAAAATCTAAACTATATACAAAATATATACAACTATATACAAAATATAAACAACTATATACAA
>BGPR01003510.1:54874-135184 GCA_013235015.1 Araneus ventricosus
CAAAATATATACAACTATATACAAAATATAAACAACTATATACAAAACATAAACTCATCAAAAGGGTTATATTAATGTTACAATAAATCATCAATTTCTAAGCTAAAATATCTAATTATAACATGTTCAAAAATCAAAATTTTCTAACATCAATCAGTCATTTAAATCTTCCTGGTACACACAATTTACAATTTTCCTATTTGGAGCAACAACAGTCACTGAGTCAAAAGATTTAACACGTGAGAAGCCCACATATAATTGTCCATGACTGAAAACAGGATTGTTCACCAATAAACCATTTCAAATGTTTGTCCTTGTGCTTTATTAATTGTCATACTATAGGCCAAATAAACTGGAAACTGCTTTCCTTTGAATTTGAATGGAATATTGCTGTCAGAAGGAATGAGGGGTATTCATGGTATAAAAAATATCTCGCCATTTTCAGAACCAATGCGTTTCGCCTCTATAATGTTGCGTTCTAATTTGGTTACAATTAAGCGAGTTCTATTGCATAAACCTTTTGTTGGATCTAAATTTCGCAATAACATTATAATGCAGCCTGGCTTTAAATTCAATTTATATGGTGGCATTCCTGTTGGTGTTAAGGGGTTGAGAAATTCCACAGGAAATGTCAGTCTATCATTAGGATCATCACTAACGATATCATCAACAGCTTCATAGACAAACTTGCCAAACTTTCAAAGATCGCTAAATGTGGTAACACAATGGCGGACGGTAACACTGCGCACGTTTGGCAAGTTCTTCATGATTTGGCGCCAGCTTGGCGAGAGATGTACCGTATACTTTGGTTTTACCGTTTTTTGATTCCAGTGAATCACTGGTCAGCAAATCCTTCAATATTTCCGGGAAAAGAATTTTTTATCATGGCAACATTTAGGGTATTTTCCACTTGAATTTACTTCTTTTTCCCAGAAACGTGCCAGGCAAAATGAATAGAGTCCTTTGATAGTCCCACAACTATGTTCCTGTAGCCTGGGAACTTCGCTCCGTACAAAAAACGCTAACTCTATTTTGTTCATTCCGATGGGAACGTCTTAGGAATGATTCCTCAACAGTTTCATTAGACCTGTTTTCTCGTTTTCGACGATTTCGATTTATAATCGAAACTGCCCGACTTAAACTCATTTTGAAAAAATTTCGTTGTCTCCTTTCAAATCAAACTAAAATCGCCGATCCGATAGTAAACAATCGAAACTTGCGAACTGTTGCCAAACGACGATTATGAAATTCAGCTAGATTTTGCGTCCACATAAGCGTTTTATTTATAAAGATAGCGTGTTTCAATTTCTCCATTACTAAATTTCTTAAGTTATTAGTTGCAATTCATTGTAAATTGTTGCATTTTATTACTGAACGCAATGTTTCATATTCTATAGAATGTGATTGCGGTTCGTACGGGACGTGTAATCTGGAATCCGGGATAAAGAGGTGTGTTTGCATTTCGAATTTCGCAGAAAAGTATGGAAAATGCGAATGTAAGTAAACTATGGTATTTCTACATTTATTAATGTTAACATAAAGCAATAGATTTAAATCTTTTTCTTCTTATTATTGAATCTCATGTCATATCAAGATTGCCAGCCATTTTGAAATGCTGAAGCCTGAAATGTTTTTATTCCAGTCCAATAAAATACATACCATGCTAATTGATTTATGCTCGTCAATAACTTAGAAAATATGTTCATGGAACTTAATTGCAATTGTCTGAAAAATTATTTTATAATTTTTCATTCAAAAGCAATTGTAATAAATAATCGTATTTTAAAAGCAACATACGTTTAAACAATCATGAATTTGGTTTATTCTTTATCTGTGTACTTCAGCTTAAGGTTTTATTTAACACTTTCCATTGAAACATGATTTTATTTTATGCATAAAGAACCGGTAACAAAAAGATCGACGATCAATAGCAAATAATTATTTGTATACAGAATTATTCAGAATCATTGATCTGTAATTCGCACGCAGGCTCAGGATATAAAATAAATCAGTAGTAATGTATAAAAATGGAACTGCGAACTCAACTTTCAACCGTTATAAGAGTAAAAGTGACAGAATAAAACACCAGATGATTCTGACCGCCGTATAACGTACCTGATAGAGTATAACTCTGGGAACATCTCTCCCAAGAGTATCCGATAGTATCTCAAATCAAATAATGCTGGCAGTAAGTATGGGCCAGGCAAAAACTTTCACTCAAAACCATCCTGAAATGTCATTGCACACAAAGTTGCCTTGTGGCTCTTTGGTTTGCTAACGTCCACATTTGGCAGTTAGGCACCCAGGCTGAAAAATCAGTCTTGCGACGGTATGTAGCTCCACTGTCACAGAGACGCCTACAATATCCTACATTGCGTTTTCACTCCACGTTTAAATGTCATTACTTTTTGACTTCATGCCCTTCAGACCCTTGCAAATTACTGAACGATTATTCTGAATCACTCTGCATACACATTACTATATCTGTTCGGCTCTAATACTCACTCAAAACAGCTCTTACTGCAACTTTGGAAAATAAGCACATCGGTTAGCTGACAGTCGTTCACTCCTATACCGAAAGAAATGTATCTCTTTGGTTTACGAAACTCTCTTTTAGCAGTCGCGGTTTTACGAACAGGCGTTTTAGGTGCTCCCCTCGTGCCTTGAAAATTTAGGGGGCCTTAAAACCTATTCGACTTACGTCATAAGGCTTATTTGCGACATTAGGTAGGAGAAGGGGACTTCAAAGCAGTTTGCGCCAGTGGATTCGCAAACTCCGCCACTGTCTTTTAGTTCTTCTTTATTTACTTTTATTTTCTGGAAACACTTTGCCCGACGTACATTTTCCGCACACTTTTGCAAGCAAATTCGTGCCCACAATAACGCTTTACGAAAAAAATTTGGTTATGGTATCTCAAAGTGCAAATGGCTGAACATCAAAAATTCTATTTAGTTGAAATACACTAGTCGGTACCCTTTCATATCGCAAAGGATGGCAAATCGCCAATACCAAGAAGCAAGATGCCTGATAATACAATGGAGTTCACATACTTAAAGATTAACTGCGCACAGTTAAGCGAATTTCATTATTACCAGAGAATTCGTTGATTTTTTTTATAAGTTTCTCCGGATAAGTCCGGATTTCCAACATTTCTTATCAGACTAGATCTACAGTGCAAAAAACACTTAATGCCCTAAATTTTGTATAAAGTTTTAACAAATCCAGTTTTATTTTAGTATGAAAAATCACTTATTATTTGTATGCCATTAATTTTCTGAAATTGGTCCCTTTGTCTGATTCCATTTTCAGATTGTTCCTGCGGTGAACGCTCCCAATCCTGCCGCTATAACGTGCTAGGTGAAAAAGAATGCAATTGTTCTTCTGCATATGCTCAAAATCGTGGATACTGCGAAGGTTTTGTGCATCTTTTTAAATAACTTTTCTATTAGCTAATTCATTGAGTTTACTGAATTTCCTATAAATATTTTGGTAATTCTTGCGCCAGTTTTGCTGATAAATTTGTTTTACTTTGTTACATAAGTTCTAAAAATGTTAAATTATTAAATTTTAATTGAGAGAACGATGTTCTATTGTTTCTTCCACCATAAGCTCTGCTCTAACTATTTTTAATTACAGAATGCAACTGCGGGCCGTATGGATCGTGCAGTTTTGAATTTGATAGAAAACGATGCAATTGCAAATCATTTGCTGTCGAAAAGAATGGAGTGTGTGTTGGTAAGAGAATAAGTATCTTCCCTTAAGAAATTCATGACGATTTTTCTCCATGTTACCTCAGAAAATTTATCACAAAAGTGTATTTAGTGCGACATGTTTTATTCTTCTATTAGTTATGGAATCTACTACACCGGAGGACTCAACCTCTACTAAGACTACAGTTCTCCCTTCAACAACTCAGTGTAAGGTTTAGAATATTTATACTTCCTACACTTAGAAATTTTTGAATAGAAATTTATGAAAATATGTGCCATATATTAACTAAAATATACGTTATATTTTCGTATCACATTATTCTATATTTTGCTTGCTTTTTCGCTTCAAGCCGTTCGCAAAACGTGCCGCTCCTATAGAATGTGAAAATCATTATTTAGTTTCTATTTCTGCGCCATTTATCTTTGCCGTCATTTTAATGCGTTTTAAATAAATCGTTAACTAACTCCTCTTTGTGTGGTTACCTTTATCATTATTTTCATACATGACTTACGCTCCTGAGTGGTGCACCACGGATTTTATTAGACGCAATCTTTTTTTCCTTCTGCACTATACCATTATTTAAAGACAGAGTGTATTCTATAACAAAAGGAATTATTTTTTATTGGTTTATCTATGTTGCTATTCTAATGCTTCGAGCTTTCTGAATGATGAAATATACTCAAAAAATATATAATTGTTTCTTTAACATTTGTATGTTTTTTTATTTCTTCTTGGAATATAAAATTTTAAATGTTTTTATTGAATTGCCACACATGTTGCAATGGTTTTAATATCCTAACATTTTGTTTAAATTTTTATTTGTCTTTTGCTTCCTGCTTTACTTTTTGATGCTGTTTCATGAACTTTTTTGCCACTTCCTTCGTGTTCTGTTTAGTTGAGCAGAACTTTTAATTTTGTTATTTCTTTTTTGCACGCACTGGAATTCAGTTTTGATGTGATGTTTTGTAATTTAATGTGATATTTGTTTTCTGTTTTGATGTTGTTTTGTACTCCCCGCCGTTCAGGTCAGTGTCTTACACCCTCTGGATAGGCTGCGCCGGCGTGGGCACATAAATAAAGAAAACTAAATATTTTGTTCTAGTAATTTTAAGAGATAAAGTTTATTTTTTATTTCCTTTTACAGCTAACGAAACTATCACAACAGTTACTTCTACATCATCTAGTCTGATGTCAACGATTCTCACGTCCACAGTCACCTGTAAGTGTTTCTCCTTTCGAGTAGAATTATTAGTTTTTCTATTAAAAATATTCTTCAAGGGCAGCAAACCTCTCTAACGACATTATAATCTTTTTCAATTTCTTCGCAAGTTTTAGGTTTGCTTTTAAATAATTCTGTATTTAATAATCTCTATTCAATTATGTTCAGCTTCTGAAGTAAGATATTTTATGTGAATGTTGCACAAAAATCCTTACAGCAAAAAAGAGAGGAGTTAATGCCCAAGAAGATGAAGAATCAGAGATTGCAATCCACGAATGTTGTCTGAGAGAGGAAAAGGGTTGGCACACAGCAATCGGAAGAACCTGGAATTGTAATCCACCTATGCTGACTAAAATAGGAATGGGGATTGTGCATTAAGGCGGGCCAAAAAAATCAGAATTATTTTTTATTTATTTTGGCCCGACCTAGAATATACCACGGAAAATAGAATATAGATATAATATAATACATATGATAGGGAATAGAATATACCAGGGAAAATTTGCGCATTGGGGAGATATAAAACGAGGGAAAAAATTTATAAAATTGCTTTATATCTTCCGTTCCAACATGAGCTTAGAAAATCATAAAAAGTAGGGAAAATCCACTATTTTTCATTAATTATTGACTAGTTAATCGACTATTTTTCATTTTTCTTGATATCTTTATTATAGAATTAACTGTTAAGCACTAAAATGTCAAAAGTTTTTTTTTTTATTAGACACGGTCAATAGCTTCCGGTAACACATTCCTTCCAAAGCTGACAAGCTGACAAAAAAAAATGTTTGAAAGTGCATCAATATGCAATAATTAGAAACAAATCATCACCATGATCTTCACATGTCATCTTGTCGATGAAATGAAATAGATTGATGTTTATGCATAGCAAAAGATTATTAAGGTCTAAAAATATTAGCTTTGTTTATTTCCTTTGTTTATGGTAACACATTTCAAAAACTAAGCTCCTTTAATAGAATAGTATTTGTTAATTTAGAACGTACGTCAAGAACACAGAAAATGATAAAATTAACAGACCTTTCAGAAAAAGTTTCTGTTTTTAAAACATCCTCTGAAATCTTTTGGTAGTCTTTTTACTTTTTCTTCTGATCAGATGATATTTGAAACTTTATGGGGAAGCGAAGAAATTACGAATCTAACACCAATTCTGGCCAAAAAACACTCAGTAAGGATCTCAAAAATATCTCTTCAATATTTCAATTACCATAAAATTAGCAAAATAAATTAAAAAGCTGGCTATCCGCAATCCTAGCCAATTGCCACATTTCAAGTGGTTAACAAAACCAAAGGAAATATTCATATGTTCCTTTAGTGAAAAAAAATATTTTGAAGTCTCTCATGTCAAAGTTGTTAAATATTAAATTCAAGGACTATTTCACAAAGCGCAATGCACGCATTTAAAACAACTAAAATAACTCATCAGCTTTCTGAAAATTTTCTTAAAGCTATTGACCCTGTGAACGAAAACAATTCACTTTTTGCCCATGCTGAAAATATGATTCTGCTCATGACACTAGATGAAAACTGAGAAAACTGAGTTTAATCTTAGACCTGAGATCTTTATCTGAGAGCTTAAAAAAATTTTAAAGTCGAAGCAGTCAGTCGCAAAGAGGGGGAAAATGAGGAGATTCATGCCACTAAAAAATCAGTTTTTAAGCTATAGGATATACAGAATTTATTCAAACGTGTGCTTGTGGTTTAACTCTTTTCCCACTGTTACAAGACACTAGTGATGATGAAAATAATTCAATTTTTCTGTCTGGTGAAGTACTTGAATAGGGCATGAAAAGATATCATGTTATACATAGTAAGTTGAGCGGTATGTTCACACATGTATCAGAAGCACAGCGTCCCTACGGTCAGTCAAGCGAGTGTATGCCCGGCAGGCAGGTGGCCTAGCACTGAGGTACCTTATACGTAGATCAGAAACTGTTTTAAGTTATTGAAATCCGTCCAGCTTTGTTTCTTGTACTCCCAGGCCATATACAAAAATTAACTTACACAGACGAAAAAATAATAAAAAATTTTAGTGACTGTGTATTAAAAATAAATGCATTTTTATAACAGCAGTTATCAACATGGGAAATTATGAGCAGGATATATAATTAGTTCTAATATTCCGAAAACGAATAATTTTGGAAATCATTCATTGTTATCTTTTAGCAAGAGTTTTTGATTAATTAGAGTAAGTTTAATTTATAATTTTCTCAAATGAAAGGTTGATTCATATACAGATATTCTGATTTTTCTTATTCATTGAGCAATAATATGTTCACCAAATTATAAAAAAAAATTATTGATTGGAAGTTTGACTCCATGTATGAACCCAGAGCCTCAAAGTCTAACAGGAAGATCAGAAGTGTTCCGAAAAGTTTGTGAAACTGATTACTAAATTGGTTTCATCACAACGACACTATTATCTGCAATTTCCGAATTCATCATAAATCAAATTTCAAAATATCACCTGGTGATAGGAAGGATTAAAATGCCATGAAAAAAACTTCCAGAGACATGAAGACGTATTAAAAACTGAAATGGTTTCTGAAATGTCTGTTTATTTTTGTTACTTTCTGTCTTTTTGGTAAATGTTCTGAACTAACAAAAAATATTTCACTTTTGGAGCCTAGATTTTCTGAAAATTCGCTAAAGCTATTGACCCTGTGAACGAATACAATTAACTTTTTTGCCCATAAGGAAAAAATGATGCTGCTCATGACATTAGATGACAGAAAACTGAGTTTAATCTTAGACCTGAGATCTTCATCTGAGAACTTAAACAAATTCCAACAAGTCGAAGCATTCAGTTGCAAAGACGGGGGAAGGGGATCAGAAGATTCACGCCACTAAAACTCAGTTTTTAAGCTACAGAGTATACGGAAGTTATTCAAACGTATGCTTGTGCTTCAACTCCTTTCCCAATGTTACAAGACACTAGTGATGATGAAATTAATTCAATTTTTCTCTCTGGTGAAGTACCTGAATGGTGCATGAAAAGATTTCATGTTATACACAGGAAGATGAACGGTATGTTCACACATGTATCAGAAGCAGAGCGTCCCTACGGTCAGTCAAACGAGTGTATGCCCGGCAGGCAGGTGGCCTAGCACTGAGGTACCTTATACGTAGATCAGAAATTGTTATAAGTTCATGAAATCTCTCCAGATTTGTTTATTGTACTCCCAGGCACATACACATAAATTAACTTACGCAGACGAAAAAATAATTATAAATTGTAGTGGCTGTATTCAAAATAGCAGCAGATATCAACATGGGAAATTATGCGGAGAATATTTAATCAGTTCTAATATTCCGGAAACGAATAATATTGAAATAATTCATTTTTATCTTTTAGCAAAAGTTTTTGATTATTTAGAGTAAGTTTAATTCATAATTTTCTCAAATGGAAGGTTGATTCATATACAGATATTCTGATTTTTCATCTTCATTGAGCAATAAAAAGATCACCAAATTATAAGAAAAATTATTAATTGGAAGTTTGACTCCATGTATGAACCCAGAGCCTCAAAGTCTAACAGGAAGACCAGAAGAATTGCGAAAAGTTTGTGAAACTGATTACTAAAGGGTTTCATCACAACTACACTATTATCTGCAATGCCCAAGTTCACCATAAATCAAATTTCCAAATATCAACTGTTGATAGGTAAGATTAAAATGCCAGCAAAAAATTTCAGAGACATCAAGACGTTTTAAAAACTGAAGTGGTTTCTGAAATGTATGTTTATTTTTGTTACTTTCTGTATTCTTGGCAAATGTTCTGAACTAACAATAAATATTCCAATTTTACAGCCTAGATTTTGCATTGTTTTACCATAAACAAAAAACTAATACATTTAATGTTTTTAGACCTAAATAACCTTCTGCTGTATATACGTTACGTTCAGTGTGGATGATCAGTTAATGTGAAAAATAAACGGTTAAAGTGGATAATCGATAACATAAACAGCAGAAGAAATGTTATCAGTAGTTCTCAATAATTTCAATTATTCAGGATAGAAATTAGCTTGTGGTTTATAGTCTATATCTTTTACCAAAATTTAAAAATCATCTACATACCTATACATATTATAAAAGTTATTTTCTATAATAGTTCTTTTTTCATAATGCGGGAGGTAAATATTAGCTAATCCATTACTGGCAGGTTCACCTTGTGGTAAACCTTTAATTTGATGGTATAATTTATAGTCAAAGCTAATATAGTTTACTTTTAGAACTAGCTTTATTAGGGTTAAAAATATTTAATGTCTATCATTTTATTTCAACCAAAATCTTAGTTAATTTATAATTAAATCTTAACCATATCTTCTATCTATTAAATAAATCCTGAAAATCAAATGAATATATTGAAGCCATAATATCTTTAGTACCTTTAATAATAATTTCCAATCCATATGCTATATATTGTTATTTTAATTGCTTTAAAGCTCCTTGTATATATATTTGTAAAATTTTGCCTGTCCTATTTAAGTAAATATTACATCCATTGGTTACACTTCTAAATTTGATTGGACTTTTATGAAATTTGTGGGTAAAAAATTTCGTGCTTAATTCAATTTCTCACATTGCAGATTTAATTTTTTTAAGGAAAGTTTTAATTCTATTACCTGTTTATCTTACACTTACATTTGATTCAATATAAGCTTCATTATTTTGAATATGTTCACTAAGAATTTTACAATAGTAATACTTACAGATAATGGCAAAATTACTTGGTACTTTATCAACACAAATAGTAAAAAACTCCCTCTGCTGATTCCCTACCTGTGTTTTTATGTCTTTATATCTCGGTTCATTATGCGTTTCATAGTTATATTTATACGTTCGGGCATTGCTAAAGGGGACTTCCCTGATTTGCCCGAACGCCGTTCGGATAGGTCTTTACTTAGAAATGGTTTTAGTACATAGCTCTAGCAGTCTAAATAAAGTTGGATATCAAAAAAAGTAGAAAACAGTTTTAAGGTAAGGTTTTAACGCTTTTGTTAGTTTTTTTCCTGTTCAGATGTTTGTTCGGATAAAAGCCAACTTTAAGTAAAAATGTCCTTTCCCCCCCCCAATGAAAAATTAATAAAATCATTACTTGTAACTCTTTTGACTGCTGATTGGAATTTATAAAATCATTTTGAACACAAATGTGCTTATTTTTGGACACAATATGGCAGAAAAAAGAAACTGTTAAGTTTAAATAACTTATTCTTATATTCCTCAAATGATTCAAATGGCTTTCTATATTTAGTTTACATTTTTAAAATTAAATTTTCAATATCTTTTTTCCATTGTGTTTTAATACTAGCATTACCGTTTCCTAGAATCAATCTATGTTTAGCTCCTTTCTCCATCATCTCTCTTAATGTGAAATCTTTTATAATGCCCAAATCTCCTATAATTGCATATCCATGTTGCAAATTTATAAAATTGTTATAATCTTCACAATAAACATTATCTATATCGCTACTTTCTTTTACTTTATTATAATTAAAAATCAATCTGCAAAGTTGCTTATTATATTTAAATGCTCATTTAATTTTAACATTTTTATAAGAAAAAATATATACACTGAATAAAATACATTGCTCTTGTTGCTTTGCGAACGCGAAACCCAGATCAATTTAGGTTTCATTTGAACTAAAATAGAGTGTTATATTTGAGGAAGAGTGAATTTCTCGAATGAGTTCGTAGATGGACCATCGAGCTCAAAGGTGGTGGAAATAGGGGACTTGAAATATTCATTCCTTTTTAAATCTCTAACAATTCTTGATAAAAATATTTCCAATTAGGCGAGTTATCGCCAATCATAGCGAACAAATTTCGTGTTTTAAAAACTTTCGATAAATGCAATTCCTTAGATGTTAGAGTTTGAAATCTGATTTTCAACACCAAACTTTCACTGCTTTTCAAGCTACGCATGCAACATCTCGTCGGGAAGCTCTCAACAAAAGAATTATTCTTTACATTCTTTTATCCTCATAGTACAAACCCTTATGAAATTAGATGTGAGAATAGAGGATGGTGTGAAATTTTCATTTTCTTATATCGGCTTCCTTCCGGCTTGCCAACAAGAATTTCTTTCTTTTTTCATTAGGCTTTTGTGGATTAAACGAGAAGTTTTATAGTATTAAATTTTAAGTTAGGTAACTATTAAGTTAGATGAAGTAGAATTCTAAATGATATAATAATTTGAAGCAGTTAAAGGTTTTCTGACTCAATATGGTTTCTATAATCTGACGGGGAACCGTTCAATTTGGCAGCTTGAATATATGCAATATTTACTATTATATCGGCAGACAAAAGTGTTTTGAATGTAGCAATAATTGATCGTTTTTAATTCAAAATATATTATTCTCTCCTTTCATGATTTTCAGCTTGTGATTGTGGCTTAGGAGGTTCATGCCAGTTGGATTCGTCTGGTGAAAAATTCTGTAATTGTTTTTCAGGTTATGCTCGATACAAAGGACATTGTTATGGTAAGTTATTTTAATATCGTGAACGTATGTTTATAACTTAATAATGATTACTTTAAATTATAGAAAAATGAATTAATGATTAATTACAGTTTCTCCTGTATATTTACAGTACAATGAAAATAAAGAAATTTGCTCCACTTTTTATTAGTATTATTGTTATAACCAGAAGATTTGTGCGCGTCTAACACAGGCTTTTAGCTTGCCAACACTATCTCAGATCTGAGTGTCGCCGATTTCTTAACGAAAGTTGTAGTAGAAAATTTCTTGCACATTAACAGAGTGCTTAAGAAATAAAAAAATACTGAACAAAAGAAATGATGAATCAATTGACACTAACTTTCGTTCTGCAAAATATATAAATATTCAATTCCAAAATTAAGTACGAAAAGAGAAAGAACCTTTTTAACGAAAACGAAAGTCAAGATCTCCAAGAAGTTGAAAAATAAATTAATTCTAGTATAACTTCTATTTGATATTAACGGAGTTCCGAATCGATGAATCAACATAAAATAAAAAAAGAAACTGCTAAACTCAGCTAAAAATACCCTGTTATAACTCATATCTGATATTAAGTTATCACAGAATCAAAACAGTATCCTTTCGTCTAAGTAGTGTATGCTAATTTGTATAGAGACAGCCTGAATCTTTGTGGCACATAACCAAATTTTTGAGCGTTACAAATTTCGGAGTGAAATTCTATTATAGATGCTGCATTTATTGCTTTTTTTCAAAATAAACAATACGTTTGCCTGAATTTCGAGTAAAACAGATTTGCAATATAAAACATACTAATGTTGAAAGGTCACAAAGAAACAATTTTTTTCATTACAACTTGGTAACTGGTACCGGAGGGTTGTTTCCGGTGAACAGCATGATTTTTGAGGAACTCGTGTTCCTCCTTATAAGGATTTCAGTGAATTTGATTTGTAATTTTACATGAAAAAAATTGAACCAATTTTAATTAATGTTAAGAGCAAACTTTATTTGCAAGGAAGGCTTTGGTGAATTTAAAAAGGGAATCATGAAATAAAAAGATCAAAGAAAAGTAAAGATACTAATTAAGGTTTGAAAATAAATATGAATTAGAAAAAGGATTTGAAAAATTAAAAATAAGTGACACGATGCCATCAAGAGTGTTTTTGAGTGAAGTAAATTGATGCTAAGGAATTGGAATTGTTCACGTAAATAATCGTGACGCCCACAACACAGCGAACTTTGAAATAAAACATGGAATACTTAAAGAAAAACTTTAATCTCAGATTTGCAAGAAGAATTAATAATACACACTTCTTCATTTTTTGATGATAAATTTTCAAAAGTGCAGTTCTAAATAGCAGAAAACCTTTTTTGTGCTTATAGGATGATCCTATTTGGATTGTATGCAGAAATATGCTGAAGCAGTTTGTTGCGAATATGAGGCATTTGTGGCAGTAACATGAAAAAACATAAAAAGGATTCACAATATATCTGCAGTTTGGGATTGATGATTAAAATTAAAGTTTTCATGGATGCAGTGTCACCAAATGACTAGCTTAAAGTATAGCTTATTTAGACTTATAAAGAAGACTGGCAATATTCTCAAGTTTTTTTTTTCAACTTCATCATTATTTTTTACTGTATTTCTCGCTTGCTATAAATCATTAATATTTTTCATCCTCTAAAAGGTCTAGATTCTACATACGATGGTTAGGCAAATATAATGTTTCAGGAAATGTATGAAAAGCATTCATTTGATACAATGCCGGATACACACACACACACACACACATATGTATATATATATTGCGCTTAACTTCGTTGTAAAGAGAATCGAGAATATATTTTGCAACGTGGTCTCTTCGCGTTTACAGGGGATTTGGTTCAAAGTTTGTCACTGATTTACAGTTTCGTTGAAATGCTCTCATACTCAAATTCATGCATCTCAGCTGTTGAGTTTTTAAGTCTCCATGTTCTTATGCACAAGAATAATTATACCAACAATCAACCCGAAAACATATTTGGTTCAAAATTTCACACGTATCTACAATTCTGATGATAAGAACATGTGCAAAATTCGTACATCCTGATGGTTGCGTTTATAAATTATCATTTCTTATAACTTGCACATAGACGATCAGGCAGACTTCTCTGTGACAGGTATTGTGGAAAATTTCAGAGAGAACTAAAAGTATAGTGTTTAGGCCAACTATCAAATTTCAACTTTCTTCCTCTTTACTCTTTGAGTGAATACATTCATGGACTGGCATAATTCCCTAAAGGAGTTTTTCAGACGCACGGAGTTCTAAATCGTAGAGACTTATCAAGATTTACAAGTTGAATTTTTTCAAAGGCGCAATACTTTCTGTACTTCGCATTCAATAAAATCAAAAACCTTCGTGTCGAATACATATTATTGAGCGCACTACTTTTCTCGTCTAAACACTCTTCTTCATAAAGAAAAAGATAATTTTTTTTTTCAGATTAGGCAATCTCATAATTCTTTTTTCTTAAATAAACATGCTATTTTTAGTGTTGCAAAATCCTCCATGTAACCAGTATTATTATTCTCATTTCAATTTTTGATTCGTAGGATAATTTAATTTAAGAGCACATTACTGAATGTCTTAATATTTTAATTGTAATTCATTGTAACTTGTTGCATTTTATTATTGACCGCAATGTTTCATAATCCATAGAATGTGATTGCGGTCCGTACGGGACATGTATTCTTGAAAAAGGGGTAAAGAAGTGTATTTGCGATGTGAATTTCGCAGAAAAGAACGGAAAATGCGAATGTAAGTGAACTAACGTATTTCTCAATTTACTAATGTTAAAAGAAAGAAATAGATTTCTATATTTTTCTTCTTATTATTGAATCTCATGTTATATCAATATTGCCAGTGGTTTTGAGATGCTGAAGCTTTTTTTTCGTTCTAGTCCAATAAAATACATACCGTGTTAAGTGATTTGAGCTCAACAATAACTTAGAAAATATGTTCATGGAGATTAATTGCAATTGTCTGTAGGATCATTTTGTAATTTATCATTCAAAAGCAAGTATAATCAATAATCTTATTTTAAAAGCAAAATACGTTTAAACAATCATGAAATGGTTTATTCCTTATGTCTGTTCTTAAGCTTAAAGTTTCCTTTAACACTTACCATTGAAACATAATTTTATGTCATGCATAAAGAACCGCTAACATAAAAGATCGACGATCAAAAGCAAATAATTATTTACATATAGAATTTATTCAGAATCATTGTTCTGTAATTTGCAGGCAGGCCAGGGATACAAAATCAATCAGCAGTAACGTATAAAAATGGAATTGCAAATACAACTTTCAATCGGTATAAGGGTACAAAAAGGCACAAAATTTAAAAAATTCCATTTGATTGAAATTAACTAGTAGATTCACTTTCATATTGTCAAAAAATGGCTAGTCGACAATACAAAGTAGCAAGATGTCTGTTAATACAGTGAAGTGGTCATACTTAAATATAAACTACGCAAAGTTAAGCGAATTTCATCATTACCAGAGAATTCGTTGATTTTTTTTCGTTGAATTCGTTGATTTTCGAACGTTCACAAGTTTATACTGATTTTCTTATTATATACCTTAGCAGCCATTTTCATTTTTGGCATTGGCGTTTTGGCAAACAATGGCGATACGAATCAATACCACTAATGGATTCCAAACAAATGTCCTTTTTGCTAGACAACCCTGACCACGAACTTTACGATCTTTATGAGTGGCGTTATAGAAAGTAAACACAATTCAACATGTAACTAAACACTTTATGAATATCTTGTCAGCTTGTTACAGCCGGATTTCGAACATTTCTTATGATACTAGGTCCACAGTGCAACAAAGACTTAGTGCTCTAAATTTCATATAAAGTATTAACAAATCCAGTTTTATATTAGCATAAAAAGCGCTTCCTATTTGTATGTTATTAATTTTCTTAAATTTATCCATTTGTCCGATTCTATTTTCAGATTGTTCTTGCGGTGAAAACTCCAAGTTCTGCCGCTATAACGTGCTAGGTGAAAAAGAATGCAGTTGTTCGTCTGCATATGCTCAAAATCGTGGATACTGCGAAGGTTTTGTGCATCTTTTTAAATAACTTTTGTATTAGCTAATTTATTTATTTTACTGAATTTCCTATTAGTATTTTGGTAATTATTGCGTCAGTTTTGTTGATAAATGTGTTTTACTTTACTAATATAATAGCTCAGATCTCTTGTTAACGCTCTGACGTCACCAACAATAAAACTCGTGCCATTTCACTGCGAGACTTTAAACACAATTATTTCATTGTTAGAGAACCTAAATTTCTGTAGTTTTAAATTTAAAAGAGTAATTGTCATTCTAATTTCAAATTTAATAGCTCTAAAATAGTGAAAATTTTTCATCGATTGATATAAAATTTATCTCGCTGTAGTCAATAGTCCCCGAGAAATTTTAAATTATATTAATAATATATTTCAAGTTAATTTCCATTTTTTAATAAAAAGTAGTAAATTACGTCAGTGGTATATCATGCGCGTGATATAGTTTGGACGCCACGATGGACGATGGATAACCTGTTGGAATTTTTGGATGCCACGATGATTTTTTTGAATAAAGAAATATGTAAATAATATGTAAATAAAAAAATATTTCCTGTCATAAAACATATGTTTATTTTATTTTATTTCTTTTCAATCAATGTTAAACATTTCTCTCGCATATATATCTATTTAAACACGTCAAATTTGACGGGAAATGTCTGGAATGAAGAGGAAATTTGCAAACGTCATACCATGATGGGTGATTTTCTAGTTTTTAAATAAGTTCTGATAATGTTAAATTATTATATTTTCATTGAGAGCACATTGTTCTATTGTTTCGTTCTCCATAAACTCTGCTCCAACTATTTTTAATTGCAGAATGCAACTGCGGGCCGTATGGTTCGTGCAGTTTTGAAAAAGATAGAAAGCGATGTAATTGCAAATCATTTGCTGTTGAAAAGAATGGAGTGTGTGTTGGTAAGTGAATAAGTATCTTTCCTTAAAAAATTACGAAAATTGAGAAAAAAAATGATGGCAAATTTTCTCCCTGTTTCCTCAGAAATTTTACGACTAAAATTTATCATGTGTGACGTGTTTTTTCTGTATTAGTTATGGAATCTACTACACTGGAGGACTCGACCTCTACTAGGACTACAGTTCTCTCTTCAACAACGCAATGTAAGGTTTAGAATACTTTAATTTCATACACTTAGAAATTTTTAAATAGATATTTTTGAAAATATGTGCCATTTATTAACTAAAATCACGTTATTCTACATTTTACTTGGTTTTTCAATTCAAGCCGTTTGCAAAACACGGCGCTAATTTAGAATGCGAAAATAATTAATTAGTCTCTACACTAATAAATAATACTCAATAAATAAGCAACAAAGGCAAAACTCGGAATAAAACATAAACTATTTAATGGATATGCGTGAAAATTGTACACGAGGAAGGTGCGGCATTACTAGACCACATATCAAACAATAAAGGAAAGGCAAACAAAAACACATATATTACGGTAGGCAGAATGTGCAATGGGAACCACACGCTAATAACGGGTATGATACCCTCTAGCTGAAATGCATGCTTGACAACGGCGAGGCATGCTGGCAATGGTGTCGTTGATAGCTTGTTGTGGCAGTAATGTACATTCCTGTAGTAAAGCTTGTTGGAACTCGTGGAGGGTGCCACACTGCGACCTGCAATACGTCTTCCCAACATGTACCACACATGCTGTATGGGATTCAGGTTCGGTGATCTAGCAGGCCCCGCCATCTGCGAAATGGCTTCACTCTGCAATCGTGCTCTATGCGGGCTGGCGTTATCGTCCATAAATATCGCGTCGGTACCCATTGCAGCGATAAAAGGCCACACAAGAGGGTGTAGGATTTCGTCGCGATATCGGACAGCTGTGGCGGAACCCCCAGTGAACACGTAGAGGTCGATTCGGCCGTTCGTTGATATCCCTGCCCAGACAAGTAACCCGCCACCTCTGTAATGGTCTCTTTCGACGACTTTTTGCGCACGTAAGCGTGTCCCTGGCTCTCTCCATATCATAGCCCTTCGGGAATCGTTCTGTATGTTAAATCGAGACTCATCCGTAAATAGTACGTAGCCCCACTGCTCTGGTGTGTACAACTGCGATGTTCACTGGCCAATGCAATCGCGCGCTGGGGACAAAAGCACACAAACAACAAGTCGTCGTGCGAACAATCCTCCTTCATGCAGTCACAGTTTGAAAGAATTTGGCCTTCTTGCAACAGCAGAGAGCTGCGACTCCAGCTGTAGCGCTGTTAGTGTTCTCCGGCGTCTGGCACATTGAAACAGGTAGCGATCGTCTGCCGTTGTGGTGATTCTCCGGCGTCCAGACCCACGTCTTCTATTGTCATTTTTATCCCTTTGGTAATAGTTCCACAGCCTATGAATGACACTGCCATGCACATTCAGCTCTCTTTGAACAGCAGATTGTCTTGCACAAGCTTGCAACATACCGACCTCCAACGCATCTCATCGTGCAAATGGTTTTTTCTACTCATGCTTTCCGCTTTGGCTATCTCGGATTCCGCGGAAGTATCGCTGCTTTCGAACTTAGGCATAGGTCCGGCAAGCACTTTTTTTAAGGCGTTGCTGTGTGACCGCGGGATTGCGTTTTATGCTAAGTTTGGTTGCCTATTTACATTCCGCGATGCAACCTCTACCTCATATGTAAATTGTGTGTTTTAATTCACCGTTTTGCCTGTGCACCGAGTCTTTTCGTATTTGGTGCTTATTTTTTGAGCAGGAGTGTATTTCTGTGCCATTTATCTTTACCGTCCTTTTTATGGGTAATGATAATTCATTAACTAACTCCTCTTTGGGTGGTTACCTTTATCATCATTTTGATACATGACTTAAGTTCCTGAGTGGTGCGCCACGGATTTTATTAGACGCAGTCATTTCTTTCTTTCTTTTTTCTTTTGTAATATACCATTATTTAAAGACAACGTGTATTTTATAACAAAAGGATTTTTTATTGGATTATCTATGTTGATATCTAATGCTTCGTGGTGGGAAAACATTAAAAGGATGTTTTTCATCGCCCATTGGTCACATGAATTCGAAAATGTATGAAAGCGCGCGAAAGTCTCAGACGTTTCCCTGTTTCAATTGGGATACCGATAAAAGAAACCGTACAATCATCTATGAACATAAGGATACAAAAAGAGGACATTAGAACAAAAGACTATTTCTGTGCATTAAAAGAAAGAAAACAGATTTGTACATTGATGTATTACAATTGCGGTCCCTGTACAAAACTAGGCCGTTGTGTTGGTTCCAGGTTGCAAAAAGTCATGTATACTAGTAGAATTGTAAATTTGATTGCGTATAGAAATTTAAGCTAGCGACGAAGAGTATCAAGGCCCCACAGACACTGGGACTGTCAGTCTTCATTCCCTTTACTACTGGCTTTACATCAGAAGAGCAACTACCTGTAGTAGGTTCGTAGGAATGTACCTGTCGTCTTAAGAAAATATGGATTGTTTTCTCTCTGTGTGAATGACTTTGAGAGGGTGGTGTCTTATGTATGGGATAAGAGAAAAGATGAGTTCCTAGGGTTAATTAAGTCTGTGGCTAGTTGTTGTCACCATCTTTTGGGAAAACGAGTGATTTTCCCCCGCGATGAAGTGGACGAGTTTTCTGATTTTTGCACTACAATTGTTGTTATTCATAACTTTTTTCCACCAAAGTGGTTCTAGTTCAGCTGACAGTTTTGTGAGGTGGTATGAGGTTGTACACAGACAGTTTGTAGAAAAGTGTAAGGGGTTTTACAGGTTTCCGCTGCCACAGGAATCGTTGTCCCTGGTGTTGAATCGTTTAAGGTATGTCCGAAATGGATCGTGGCCCGTGATGAACATTATTTTGGGCATTTGCCATGGAGTAGGAGTTGTCTTGACTTTTGGCAAAACGTTGTAAACACTCTTGCCTGTTTCTCTATTGCCCCATTCTTTTTGCCAGCAAATGATGGACTCTTTTTTTAGCAGACTCTTTATGTGGTTTCTTGGCGCTGGGATGTATGTGGGATTTCCCTCCTGTGTTGCCTTCTTGACTAGTACGTCCCAAGCATCACTACCGTTGTATCCGACGTGAGCCCATGAAATATTGAAAACTGATTGGCCTAAGGAAATTCATTTACAGGCATTTGCCGACGATTTCGCTTTTGTCAACAGTAGGAGAACCCTCCGGGAACTGAAACAGCACACAAGTTTCGCTCTCGAAACTTTTAAGATTTGGACTGAAAAAATCAATTTAATGTATCAATAGAAAAATCACAATTATTGTTAATAAGAAAACTGTCCAGGGGTCCAACCGTCGTATGGAACTTCCAACCATAAAAAGAACAACATCTCCAAAATACCTGGGAGTTATATTAGATGAAAAATTAAATTGGATTTCACACTTTCAAGAGCAAAGGGTTAAAGCAGTCAGCCAATACAAACAACTCTGCCGCATAGCAGGGCCAGGATGGGTCTACAACAAAAATTCAAAAGGATACTCTACTAATCAGTTACAGAGAGGTTGCTTCTTTATGGGGCTAATTCTTGGGCCCTCTATGTATCTCCCATACTGATAAAAATCTGTCCTCAATACAGAGGATCTTCCTACTTTATATTTCCGGCTCTTACAGAACCACTGCAACAGCAGCTCTGTAAACTATTACAGGTATCATGCCATCACATCTTAAAGCACAACAAGAAGCTATATACTTCAACGTCACGTGTCTGAGAAAGGAATTTGAATTTGTAGGTCTCTCCTATTAGCCAAAGGATTATGAAGAAAAATTCAAGAGCATAACCACCCATCCTTCATTATTTAATATCATAAATGAAATATCAACAACAGAATCCTAGAAAGAGGTCAACGCCCTCGTGTTCTTTACAGATGTTTCCAAAAGAGAAATGGGAACAGGATGCTCTTATTGCGCATTTTAAAACGGCACCAAAGTCTTGGAATTGATGGGAAAATTAGAAAACTTCGACACAGTGTTTCATGCCGAATTGATAGGACTGAAAGAAGAAATCATCAGAGCAAGTCAAGGGAACGAAATCATAAATCAAATATCAACAAAAGAACCCTATAACAGAACCAGGGAACGAATTGACTAAAATTTGGTCAGACAGCCTTTGGAGTGTAATGGCAGTGCTTGATCCTCATACCCTCATCAACTTGTCCGAGATATCCAGTCCCTTCTCAAACAGAATCGAAATATTCTGGTCAGATGGATCCAAGCCCTGTTGACTATAGGGGTAATGAATAAGCCTATCTCGCCAATAAAGTCATCCCAGAAGGTATGTAGTAAAAGCTCTAAAGCCTCGATGCGAACTTAAACAACGTTTACAAGAACGGATTTTAAAAAAATGGCAAAATCTTTGGGATAATGGAAGCACTGAACGTTCTGTTCATAAAGTGCTCAAAACAGTTCACCTAAAACCAGTCTTTTGGACACGTGAAGAAATTCTGTTTGTCACAGGACACTGTCCAATCTCTTCATTCCTTAACCGCTTCCATTTATTGGATAGTGACACCTGTGCCTGCGGTGAAGTCGGCGATCCCATCCACTATGCGACACTGACTCTCTCTTAGCGTATTAGGAAACCTTCTACTTCATTGTAAAGGGCGTGGTACCAAAGAGTATATGCAAGTCTATTAGGATACAAACCGTAACAGGAAAACGAAATTTCTCAGTAAAAGATTAAAAACCAAGCATAATGGTCGGCTTTAAATAGAAACTATCTCAAATATAATTAAAACAGTTAGCTAAATTAACTCTAAATAAATATGAATGAATTATTTTTTAGTAATGAATCGGTTTTTATGACATTGAGCATATAATCCTCACACGTTTGGAGGGTGGAGAATATTTCCAAAAGGCACTAAATTTTAGGCAAATGCTGTTTACATGTTCCGTTGATAAATAAATAACAAATTGGAATTTCTAATATTTGATAATATTCGATATATTACCCACCCCGATTTACTATAATATTTTAAATCATGTCTAATCAAGATTGCTTAGAACAATCATGCTTAAAAACAGAAAGGCGAAAGATCGCATATTTTTTAGAAATAATTTTTCTGGAAAACAATTCTTTATTTCAAGGAAGCTTCAGATTCACCAGTCGTTTCCTATTTTTTTTACTTGATTTTCCTTCTTTTTCAGCTTGCATTTGTGAAAATGGAAATTGTGTAAACGAAGGTGGAAAAGAAATTTGCAAGTGTAATCCTGGATATGGAAATTATAAAGGAGCCTCCTGCATAGGTATTTTTGATTTCAGCTCTTCATCAGCTCAGAAAAATATATCAGCAAATAAAAATTCATTGGTTGCATTTTTTAAATTTAACTTTTGATCAAAATCACCCTGGAAAATATTTTTTCAACAAATCGGCGTAATTGTTGCAATGCAATGCAACAATTGTTAAGCTGTGAGTAATAATATTAAAGAAAAAATTATTTCGTAATCCACTTTTTGTTCAATCTTTTAATACGATTTTTACTTGACAACAATAACCAAGTAATGGAGCTATTCAGACCTAATTAAAGATGTATAACTTAATCGATGGTTTTAATCAGAAATATTAGGTTTAATGCTGTGAGAAGACTTACTTTTGAAGTTTTTATGCACTGTATGATTTTTCCTGATAATAAATTGTTCACGAAAAAGAAATAAGTTTCGTTTTGAAAGGAAAAATAAAATTTTTTAATAAGAGTTTTTCAAAGCACAATTTTATTACTGCACTAAGAAGTGGACACTTTTTTATTATAATTATTAACATAAAGTAATAGTTTCTGTAATAACATTTTTACCTTAAATATAATAAAATTTAGTATAATCAGTTTTTCTGAAATTCCTTACCAGATGGCGCCAGTTGTATAGAATAAAAATTAAATAAAATAATCGATTGACTGGCAATTGAGTTCTGAAGATGTTGAAATCGTGTGTGTATTGTCATAGAAAGAACACAAATCTCGTACACAATTTCAAACAACTAGATCATCAGGAATTAAGTGAAAAATAGATTAAAAGATTTCGTTTTTACAAATATGAAATATGTCAAGATAAAAAAAAGTAAGCAGTAAAATAATTCGTTAACAGTGTGAGACAAAATTTTGACATCCGTCGTCATTAAAGAAAAGGTAACTCCCTACCTGTGCGATTAGGTAATGCAATGAAGTTTTCTTGCTTTATGAATGTTTTTGATTTATTCGCCATTTCCTAAGCTGAAATTCATAAGTACATACAATTAACAGAAACATTTCCGTCATTATAAAGATAACAATCGCTGAACTATGAATTGATATTTGGCTTTATTTCTTTAAAATTTCTATTAGCAGCTGTTAGAAACTCTAAATGTTTATGTTACTAACAGGTAATTCCGTCCTTTCTGAACAATACGGATTGTAAAGTAATTATAGGTGGGTTACAGAATGATACGAACACTTTTGGTTTTCCAAATTTTTCGAACCTTAATTCACTTGCTACAAAACTGTTATTTTTCTGAATATAAAAGGAATTAATTTTTGTAATTCGGTTTAGGCTTTTTAAACGATTGCATCTGTTTTTAAGCCAGATATATGCTGCCCTATATATCTGGCTTTGAAGTAATGAGGGAAATTATTATTACGATTATTTATTATAAATACGCATATTTCATCTAATATTCAAATTATTTTCTTCAAATTTCAATTCAATTCTTTTGTAACGTATTTCCAAGTATTCTGTTAGTTTCTTATAATTTGGCTTAAAACTCTACATGTTCTAAGCAAGAAACATATGGAAAAATTTGGGATTTTTAAAAAAAAAAACCTTTTTATCATTCCGAATGTTCATGCTATTTTTAAAAAATATGCATGTAAATTTCGCACACAGAAACCAAAACCATTGATGAAAGTTTCAAATCATTATCAGCTTTCTGTCAAATTGGGTGAATTCTAAATTAATTTCTTCTTCATCAATTTCTGGTAATTTCACTGTAATTATGAATTTAATTTTTTTTTCTTTATATGTTCGAAGTTCAAAGAAAATCCATCGAGCAGTTCGGGAGATACAGTAATACCTCGTTACAACAATACTTTGGGGACCAAATAAAGATATTGTTATAGAGGAATGTATTGTTATATCGAAAGGCGATATAATTACGAAATAAAAAACTTAAATTTTGGTTGATTTACAATAGAACGATATACATTTTGCAAACAAAGCATCAAAAGTGTGTAAATGATTGTTAAAGCATACAAACATTTGAAAAATAAGCCATACAATAAAATAGCTCACATTTCTGAGAATTCCTTATTTATCAAAAAAATCCAATATTTTCGTTTGCTTTTTCACTTTAACAAGGTTTCAACTAACAAGGTTTGCATTGTCTAATGCACGAAAATGATCATCATTTGTGGATGAAAGGCTTGAAAAAAACGCCCTTAAGGACTGAACTGATTGAAGAGCTTCCTTTTATGTCAATAAAGATTGCGATGGGTCTGTATCAACATCATCATCCTCTTTCACATCATTTTCCGCTTCGTCTTTGATTTCGGACAGAATGTCTTCTTCTTTAACTCCTTCAAAAACCATAAGATCATCATCCGCTGTTAAATATTCTTCCATGTTAATTCCAGACATTTTGTTCGCACCATATGTTTGGCGCAGTATGGTCGCAATTGGTTCTTGCGTCATTAAACTGAAATTAACCAACCAACCATTCAGACATTTTGCCACTTTTTTCTTCAAGCTGAGTTCAAGACTTTTGAAGGCTCAAAACACATTCTTCATCATCTGAAACATCGCCATTTTTGGAATTTTCGTTATTATCAGTTTGCTTATCCGCCATGAAACAAAGGTCTGCTTTTTCCTAACAATTTCGAATCGTTTTTTCCGTAACTTCCCATCAACTCCCAGCAATATTTTCACATTTACTGCTATAAAAGGCTCTTCTGCTTTAATTTCGATGTTTATGAGTATTGAGTCCACCAATCGACTTCGTTAATATCCCATGAAGACCATAATTCGAAAAAATGTGCAAATCCAAGAGTGTTCACATTATTGTGTCACCCATCTGTATATTTCGGCGTAAGTTTTAACTGCTTTAAATAATTAACATTAAAGTCTATCCAATTTAATTTATGTCTTTAAATTATTAGAATGAGAAGAATTTAATGTAAACGCAGTGATTACCTTTAATAAGTTACGATGTCTAAGAGCTGTAAATTTATAACCACTGGTCAGAATGACCAGAAATTTGACCTTAATTCACTTGAAGAATGGAGTTTTGTTTGGTGGTTGTACAATTTTTTACAATAAAACTGTCATTTTCCCCTTACAGACCATTGTTTTCCTTCGGCTGATAATTTTCTCGTGTTTAGCAAGTTCCTATGAGACATTTCCTCATAAAATCGATTTTATTTTTTGAGCCTTCATTTTAATGATCATTACAGCACTGACTATCAGAAATTTTTGAAAACATTTTTTACTTTCACTAAAGAAAATCCCACTGCTTCAGTTCTATTAAGGACAAATTTGATATTATTCCGAACAGTTGTTTTTACTTTACAGAGTTTTAAAATCTAAACGTTATTTACTAATCAACCTGCATTTTATATTATTTTTTGGCTTTCATGTACAAGACTATTGATGTTATCGAAAAACAGGGTGATCAAATAATTCTGGTCAAGATACAAAATGCGATCTATAGAGCTAAAATAAATCTTATATACTATAGAATATACTTCTAGAAATGCAGCATTATATGAAAATAAATAGTTTCAAAAAATGAAATTATTGAGAAGTGTAAATTAAAGTAATAGAGTTACATTAATCTAGTAGATGTTGATGACTTCAATGACAGTAGTTTTTTGATATCTTATACCTAATAATTATAAGTGGCACTGATACAAGCCTCATTGCTGGAATATGCATATTCGTACATTTTTTAAAAAAAATCAGGCATTCCTTTCACAATACCTTCTGCAACCGAATGATGACGAGATCTATCTTGGAATCAGTAGGGGTATCCTAAAGAAAGAAATCATAAATTGACAAATCTGATAATCTTAGTGTCACAGGAATATATCGAACACGACAAATAAGACTGTTCTCATATCTTAAATAAACAGAGCTCTTCAGCCCCAAAACGCGTTATTATCTATGGATTTTGTTATCACACTAAAGTTGAAATGTATTATCGTATAAAGGATATCCCAGAAAAGTTGAACAAGAGTTTTTAATTTAAATACTGATCTTAGACATATACTTCCAATTACAAAGTTTCATGAAATAAGGTGAAAATTTGTATGAAAAAAATTTGACTTCCAAGAGGATTAAAACTAAAAAATAGAAAATAAAATTTTTAAATGGACTCCATAGTGCAAAAATGTCAATAAGTGAAATGTTTTTCTTACATTCATCTATTCACATACAAGGTTGCGTGCTTCTATTTGCATAACTTACAGAGATATAAATAGACAAAGTTATTGACTTAGCCCACTTGTCCATACATCTTGTCCCATGTCATTCCGGTTAAGTTTCCGTAATGGTATCATGGGGCGGCGTTCTGTCCATACATTTCACTGCTGCTAGATTCAGTCTTTCGATGTGCATTTTAGGAATAAAATACATATTTCAATAAGTTATTTAAAGGGCGGGATAAAGAAATAATAATGTATTTGTTAACACTTGTTAAATCTGAAAAATCGTCAAATAATACATGAATCGAAATATTTACAAAAATAGTTCATCTTGTGAACCTTCAAAAATATCCACGGTGATATATCAGCATTGAGGGCTCATCGGCTCAGAAACAAGCAGAGCTATAAACATATTACTAGAATAAAATTGAAATACATTTTTTCAAAAATTGCTTTACCTTCAAATAGTCCAAACTTGTAATTGTAATTATCTGAATTGTATTTTAAAAAATTACAGTCCTGTTTTTCGGTGAGTGACTTTTAACAACAGAAATCGAATACGTAGTAACCAGACAAGTTCCCGTTGAGGCAACTTGAAAGTAAATCCGAAACCTAAAAACATTCAATGAAAGAAAAATCGAAAAAAATTAAATTGCGCGAAGCCAATCCTCGAGTGATATGCAAGGGGAAACAGACAGAAAAGAAAAAAAGAGCATTAGTTGGCCTCGCGCCACGGAGAAGCATTCTGAAATCCAGTTCTGTCTAAGTCCTAAGATAGAAAGGTATTCGCCTTCGCCGATCTTGTCACTTAGTTGTAACCAATAAACGAATTTTTGTGTTTTCCAAAATTATTTGGTGTGCTGCCTCATCCTCTGTCTGACTTACTTTTTCCTTCATTTTCTGTCTGCTTTTCTGATTTTTATATTTTTTTTGCTGATAATCGAATTCTCACAGCGAAGAAGTAGGCAAATAAGAATAAAAACAAAAATGCGATTTTTAGCTAATTTTAGTGAATTTTGCAACTCTGCAGCCCTAAAGGACAAGTCACCACTACCTTTAGGTAAAACTTAATTATACAACCAACGTTCAGGGCAAATAATTTAATATTCTTATCAGACATTAGGCTAATTTCCTGTTTTATGCTAAATTTTATTTTCCCAAGTTGATAGTTGCAAATATCTGCCAATTAAACTGAATTAAAGTATGCGTCATTGGCAAATTTTTTCAATCCATGATGATTGGATGATAAAATACTAGGTAAATATCTGCTTTTCGTAGTATTTCTATGTGCAATAAATATCTTCATATAAATTTGTGAGCAGTCCCTTTAAATTTTAAAACTAATATATCTCTGCAAGTTTCGGAAAGAACATCGTGAAACTTAGTTTATACAAAAATGAGCGTAAGAGGAAAATTTTATTCTGTGACATTTTTGCTCTATGGTGAACGTTTAAATATTTAATTTTCTTAACTTTTAATTTTCAGCTTCCAAATAAGCCAAAGTGTTTTCACACAAATTCCTACCTTATTTAATAAAACTTTGTAATTGGAAGTTTACGTCTAAGTTCAATATAACAGGAAATAAATTCTTGTTCCACTTTTTTGGGACACCCTGTATATTTCTTAAATTAACATTTTTGCAAGTTTATATGTACTTTCAGCTTGCGGATGCGGGCCAGATATAAACTGTATATGGTCACATGGATGGAAGCCTGACAAAATCTGCTTTTGCAAACCAGGATACTCTCAACAGAACGGCAAGTGCGTAGGTGAGTTTTGTTTAATTTCAAATAGTTATCACTGATTATGAAATATGGAATTAAAAATAAAACGAAGATAAATACTTGAATCCCATTTATAAGAAAAATTTCTGTTTAAGATGCTATAATTCATAACAATTTTTCTTTCAAAGTTTTACGTCGTATGGTATTCCATCCAACAAATATAATTAATTCCATTGGGTAAATATTTTTCAAAGCATTCGGAAATAATTTCTGATTATATGTTAAAATTTGAGAAGCTCCTAAATTTTAATAGAAGAAAAAGGAACCTGAAGCAAATAATGATAAAATCTTGCTTTCGGTTCCATTTATTAGATTTTTTTATTAGGTTTATTATTAGAAGACAATCTATTCAGTGTTTCTCATATCGCGCTTGAAATGAAATTTTTCAAAATTCGATTCGGCTCACTGCACAAAATTTTCCATTTGGTTTCAGAATTTCACCGAATTTCTTTTTTGATTTTTTAGTCCAATCTTTGAGTTGTCGAAGCGACTTGGAATATTGACTTCGAGAAGGTGAACAAGCGATACAGAGAATATGAAAACTTGTAATATAAGAGTGTGATGGACAAAAATGTAACAAAACAATGTGGGTAAAAAAACTTTCCAAGATTGTTTAGTTGCTAATAGAAGATCTAGACACAATTGACGATAAGTAGCTTTTTTGGAACTAGTAAGAAGGGTTTATACAAACCTTCTAAATAAGACCAATATTACCCAGAATGGACAAAAATGAAGTGATTGCAAAAAAAAACAAGCAAAAACAAGAGATCATGAGTTTATAATTTCAGACAAAAAAGTTTTTTTATATGAAGCCAATTGAATCATAAACGAATAAAATGTGTGCTGGAATAAATTTAAGAATCTTTAAATAACGATGTTAGCAAAAATTAAGAAAATATTGGCAAATCGTCTCTTGACAAGCAACACCATCTATCTCAGTTCCAAAATATTACTAAAGGAAAGAAAAACTAATTTTTTAAAAGCAAATAACGAATGTGGCGCATTTTTTTCACATCTGGTTCGAACAGGAGACTGTACATGATGTACTGATGTAAAAAAAGATTCGGCATTTTGTTAGTAGTTTTGAAAAGAATCAGTTTTTCCTTCGTCTTGTAAAATTTGGAAATTGAGTTTGGTGGTGCTGCAATGCTAAGCGACGAAATTGAAATAAATGGAAAATCTAACCATATTAAATGAGAGCAAATTTTGAAATCAAAAATTCCTTTTTGAGCTATTTGGATAGTTCTCAGGCCAACAACCTGAAATACATCAATAAATGCTTTATTACAAATCCATCGCGAAGTGTTTCATTAAAATAAAAGGAAGCCCCCCCCCCACGACGATTGTGTAATTCAAAGAAGTTTTCTTCCTTTATGATTGTTTTTTTTTGCTTAATTCAGTTACTTCCGATGCGGAATTTGATCAGTGGTCACAATTAAAAGAAATGCTTCCATGATTACAAATATGCCATCCGTTCAACTATGAACTTGATAGTTGGCACTATTTCTTCTTTAAAATTGATATAAGGAGTTGTTGAATCTCTACATGTTTGTTTTGCTAACAGAAATCTCAGTCCTTCCTGAACAATACAGATTGCACAATTACTATATATCAGCGTATAGTAGTAACTACTTTAAATGATTAAATTAAAATATATTCAACTGCATTTATGGATTTAAATGATTAAAATTTGAAACATTTTATTTTCGAAAGAATAATCTAATTTCCACACGGTGCTTCTAATTTTAAAAGTGCGATTTCTAAACGCTGAAAATAAAGAACCACTGGTTAGAATAACCTGAAAATTGACCATAATTCCTTTTAACAATGGACTTTTGTTCTGTGGTTGTAAAAGAATTACTTAAAATATGGTGGTCAGCATATTGAATATTTCTTGGGAAAGACGAAATTGTTTGAGAACATTCTTTTCGTGATGTTAACAAGAATGGTGTCGCTGCTCACGTCTACTATTATTTCTTACAATAAAACTTTCATTCTCCCTTCGTAAAATATTTTTTGTCGTCGGCTGATAACATTCCGGTATTTGGGAAATTTCTTTGAGGCATTCGACTTTCGTTGTGATATTTCATTGTAATAACCCTCACTGCGCTAAATATCAGTAATATTTTATGTTATTTTTTCTTTCACCAAACACAAAATTCTATTGCTTCAATTGCATTAATTACATATTTCAGGTCATTCCAAACAGTAGTTTTTGCTTTACAGCGTTACGCAAATAACAAATTATCTTTAAATTTTTATAACATGAACCATTTAGAAGAATAGCAGAAAAATCTTTCACGTAAAGAGAAAAAAAAGATTAGATGGAACTAAACAACGGAAAAAAAACAACTCAATCTGGTCCTATGATCTTATGTCTCTCTATTCATGTTTTTTCAATAACAATTATTTGCAGAAATTTTTACAATAATCACTATTAAAAAAATTCAATGAAATGAATGTTTTATCGGTATTAACAAAAGTCTATTATAAAGTCTAAATTAAATATCTGCTTTAATCATTTTCAAAATTCCAGGCGTGTCCGTCACACCACCTTCTACAACGTAATGGTGACGAGATCGTTCTCACAATCAGTGGGGTCATCGTGTATGATGCTATTCAATGATCGTGTATGATGTCTCTCTCCCCTTAGAAGGAAATCTTAACTTGACAACTCTGGTAATCGTGGTGTCCCAGCAGTAGATTTACCTCGACAAATAAAACGGTTTCCATATCTTATTTTGAACACACTAAATGTGAAAGGTCTTATTGTATGTATTTCTTAAATGAGCATTTTTCCGATTTCATTTGTACTTTCAGCTTGTAATTGCGGCCCAGATTCGAACTGCACTTTCTCAGGCTTGTTCCAACAGAAAAAATGCATTTGCAAACCAGGATATTGGGATGTTCAAGGAAAGTGCGTTGGTGAGTTTTTCTTTATTTGTAACAGTTACCACTGATTATTTCATGTGCAACTGAAAATAAATGAAGATAAATATTTTAAATATGTTAATACGAAAGGCGTTTGTTAAGATGGTAACATTTATCATGATTTTGACGTAAAAACGTCTTTACGCCCGTTACAGTGATAGTCGGTTGAACTTTCTTGTTTGATAAAATACTGTTAAATTTGAATCGCTAATAACTAAGAGACTAATAATTCTAAAGGAAAGGTTCACCCCACAACGGATAGATTATATCTGCAAGAGTTTGTCGCATAGTATTTGTTTTGCCTGTGAGTTCATCGTACCAATGTAGGCGCATGCGCGTGATTGTTTTGAATTAGCTTTATGTAAGGTTATAAATAAGTGTAGCGTATAAATGCGTTTAGCTAGGAGGCTGATGAGGTTGATTCTGGGGTCATTTTAAAGATCTTGAGGAGTATTAATAGGACCCAAAGTGGGACAATAAAAATATTTATCATAATATAAGTAAAAATCGGTCTAATATTGAAAATTTCAAACTCTGCATGTTTTTTTGTATATGACATGCAAAGTGTTCTTTCGAATTTTACGAAATTTATAGAACACTAGAAAATACGTAAAAGAAACATTGTATTCAGATTTCAATTGAAAAATTTGAATATTACGGGAAATCTGAACATTTGTATTAAATAATGTTTTAATGCGCATACGCAAAATGTAGTTCTATATAATGCCAACAAATGGCGCCATCAAAAGCTACTCTAAATAAAACATATGAAAGGTGCAGTTCGGTCCGCGCCGTAGATTTGTCCTGAAATCATCGGGATAAAATCATAAAACAAGTGTTTCGTATTAATATGTAATTTAATTATCAATATATTTAATACAATATTTACACAGTGTAGTATAATTGTTACAGAATAGATAAATCACAAGCTTCCACAGACCCTTGCTACATTCGATAAACGTGTGATTCTTCTATTCTGTAACCATTATACTACTTGTAACTATTGTATTAATGAGATTGATAATTAAATTACATATTAATACGAAACACTTGTTTTATGATTTCATCCCGTCGTTTTCACGAAAGATCTACGGCGCGGATCCGAACAGCACATTTTTTATTTTTTCAATGATTTATGTCGCATTGTATTCCTTCCTACAAGTATAACTAATACCTCTGGATAATAATTTTTCAAAGCATTCGAAAATTCTCTCTGAATAAAAATTAAAATTTGCGAAACTCCAACAGTTTAATAGGAGGAAATTTTCCGAAGCTCCAACTGTTTAAAGGGAAACTAAAGCTAATGAAGATGAATTCGGGCTTTCGGTTGCATTTATTATGTATTTGGCAGCCCTTGGTGACCAGCTTGTTCACCCGGAATATCGGCTTTCTAGGATGTTAATCAATTATTATGGGATTTATACCTATTTATAATTTCACGTTTGTTGTTTGATAATTGTCTTTAGAATTAGACATTTATGACCAAATGGAAATACATTTTTCTCAGCCCCGTTTTGAAATGAAGTATTTTAGTATTCAGCATTAAGAACCGTTGCCAAACTCCCTTTTAATCAACTAATTCAATGCTTATAGCGATGAAAAAGATATCATTGTATAAAATTTTATATCAACTTGCTGACATAGTACACTCAGTTCACGTTAAAACAGATTGTTTGTTTACGATTTAATTTAAAAGAAGAAAAAAATCATCATGGACATTTTGACATCACGGATGCACAGCTCCCTAATGACTGTACATTTCTATTTTTAAAAGCTAGCCTATATATATCACATATCTTAACTTAATTTCAATTTAATTTCGGCAATTCAAGAAATAAAATCATCTGGGAATGGGGTGTTAAGTGCGAAAAACTTTCGTTCGGGTTAACTAGAAGAAACAAAATTTCCCAAAAGAGTTTCAAAAAATATTATTAACATGCAGAGTTTTCATTAAAATTATTCGAAATTTGCAGAACACTTGACAATATGTTACAGATGTATTGTATTAAACTTTGAAGTAAATACGTGGAATATTACAGGAAATATGAGTGTTTGTACTAAATAATTTTTTACTCCGCATGTGCGAGACTAACTTAAATAAGACATAACTTCAAAGCCAGATATATAGATCAACTTAAAAAAAGTCCAGTTGAATCACATTAAATTTCAGGAAGCTGTCGGCATTTCAGTGACGTGAATTTCAATTTCTCTTTAAGAGAAGCTAAATGATGAGGGTTCTTGCACAAACTGCTATTTTTTAAACTTTAATCTTCGAATGGTATTCGAGAAAATGCAATTTTAATGACGTATTTAATTTGTAAGTGTCCATGGTATTCGGGATATTCAATTTTACTAAAATTCAATTTTACTGTTGTATACTCAACGGTATTTGAACACTCTTTCAAGCGTTTCAAATAAATATTAATATAAAAAAATACACAGTCAGAGGGTTGATGCAATGAATAAGGGAACTGAGAATAATTTTGCATGAAACTTTAGTTATTACTCATTGCTGATTTGTGAAGAGATTTTTCTAGAAAAATATGTCAATGAAAGTTCCAACACAAATCCATTCATTAAGGAATTTATTGTGAGTTTAATCTTCTAATTGACCGACTTAAATTTTATATAAAATTATTATTTTTATTCATAGGAATGCAGTGACGTCCCCTTTTGTATTTTCTGTATAATGTTAATAAATAATTTTTTATTACTTTTGTAAACTTTCTTTTATGCATCCATCCTTGTATACGAAATTTAAGAAAATTGATTTTCGAAATAAAGAAAATAGTTATGTGATGTCAAAATGATATGGTAAGAAGCGAAAATAGACGATTCCTAACCATTAGGGCGGGTCGAAAAAGTCGAAGTATCTTAGATCTTTTTGCAGTAGTGTTTAAAAGTTGCGAATTTCCATCATTAAAAAGTGTGCAAAATCTTATAACTCTGTACTGATATCTTCTATCGCCCCAATGGGCAGAAAGTTGAGAAAATTGGACTAAAAATGATTAAAATTAAAAATTCTACTAAAAAACTAAATTTCTAGTGTAGCTCTGATAAATCCATACCTGTTCTGCGGTTCAAATCTGTTTCTGGAAGCTACATTGACGAGTTTCACAATTCGCTCAAGTGCTTGCGTGTGTGAAGGAAATTTAATAAAGTTCCTGCCGTCCATTAGCACATCGTCCTGTATCATTTTCAGAAGTTCATGAGAACTGTAGGCGGTGTGACATTACAAGCTTGCCAGTTAATGAGATCTACGTAGTGTGTAGCTCGAAAGTTAGCAGCTGGAATAACGAATCTAAGAACACAATTCCCTTCTGGGCAAATTTCAGCATTTATGAATATATAACCAATGCACTATTGGATTATTTTAGCAACCTTATTTTTCCAGGATGTGACGGCACAGTCGTGCACACTGGAGTGTTTAATGGTGTAATTCGCAGGTTTCAATTGAAATGCAATGGATTATCTACTTACTTCATTTCAACGAGTTTCCATTACGTCACCTATTTGAGCGCAATTCTTCTGGTCCCTTGTCTTACACCGCAGACATTGGACGAAACCTGAAAGGATGCGAGAAGCTGCCACTTGTTGCTTTTAGTAGTATTGAATGTGAGTTGTCATGCATTCATCCCACCAACCTAAGCTGTGATCAAAAATACTTATTAGACATTTGCGCAGCCATTAGTTTTGGCGTTGGTTCTTCAGATCTAGTGAAGTGTCAACCGGGCACGTTGAATTTGGCCCGTTGGTTAAAAACTGCAAATCGAATATTGAGGCTTTATATATCAACATCAGACCCATCAAATGAGTTGATAACTTTGTTTGTATTGATTCTAAGAGTTTACGCGCCCTCATGGTTCCGAATTAAGGTTCATCATTTCATAAAGGATGGTGCTGGACACATGTGGCATTTCATCAGCTCATCTCGATACTTGCCTAAGCAGTATCGTGATATAATTTAACCAGTTATTTCTCCCAACGCTTACTTTGTGGCTCCAGAAAACATGATTTTGGCTATGTTAACTGTTGAGAGATGCCATATTAGAACCCTTATAGTTCGGCGAATTATCAAGGCAAAGGAAATTGGCCCAGATGGTAATTGTGTTCGTAGATTCGTTATTCCTGCTGTTAACTTTTGAGCTACAGACTACGTAGATCTCACTGACTGGCAAGCTTGTAATATCACACCGCCTACAGTTCTCAGACATATCAGTTGTCATGAACTTCTGAAGATGATGCAGGACGATGTGCCAATGGGCGGCTGGGACTTTATTAAATTTCCTTCACACATGCAGGCAGTTAAGCGAATTGTGAAACTCGTCACTGAAGCCTCCAGATAAAGAGTTTTACCGCAGAACAGGGATGAATTTATGAGAGTTACCCTAGAATCCATAAAACAAATGTCACAATTTGAGTCCAAAAAATAGAGCTCTTGTAATTTTGTATGTTTTAAAGGTTGAATCAAGTTTCTATTCGCATTATAATGATTTAAGTAAAACGTGTATTTATTTAAAAATTCGAGAAGATATTAAGCTATAATTCTAAAATTTTGTAAAAATGTTTTTGTTAATAAATAGTAACTTTTAAGCACTACCGCAAACCGAATCAACGAAATCTGAGATTTTTTATTAATGTTTGAATTTTGACCATTTTTAGTCCAATTTTCTAAACTTTCTGCCCATTGAGGCGACAGGAGATATCAATTCAGAGTTATAAGATTTCACACACTTTTTAAAGATGGGAGTTCGCAACTTTTCCACACTACCGCAAAATTATCTCAGAAACTGCGACTTTTACGACCAGCCCTACTAACCATTCCGATTTTTCCACATACAGGGCATCAATTACTTACTCATTCTAAAATTAAATAATTGGACAACAGAAATCGGTAGAAGAATGAAATCATTAATACACTCCGTCAAAAAAGTATCCGAACACTTCTTATTTCTCGCAATCCATGAAAAGGAAATTGAAGAAAATTATGCATGCAATTTGAGAGTACGTCCTCTTTAAAAATATGTGAACTGCATTTCCATAAGGGGCCAGCTACATATTTATGTTTGAGTCATCTTCAAATTTACCAATGGTAACCCCCAATTTTTTATCTTTTAAATTGCTTTTCGTAATTAAAAAACGCCAGATATAAATTTTGAGGTAAATTGGTTCAAATTAACCAGATATATACAAGAAAAACGATTAAGCGGGCTATTTCAATATATGCTATAGTAAAAAATAGGTCACTCCGTTAAAACTTTTGATAAAAACTTTCATTTCAGCTGTTAATAGAGTAATGTTCTCTAAGAATATTTGGTGTTTTTCAATGATTACCGTTTGGGACAATGAAATATTACTAAATAAGAATTCAAGTTACATGATTTTAAATTAAAACACAATAAAAAACTTACATAACATTTTATACATTATATTTTATATAATAATATAACAGGTAAAAAAATTCAAAGTTTTATATGCATAAATATATTAGTCATTAACTATTTAAAATTTAATAAGAAGTATAGTATCATTTCTATCAATGACCTGCCAAATGCATCGTGGCATGCAATCTATGATATTACTAACGGCATTTCAATCTTTTATTTACTTTCTTTTCCGTAACAAAACCGTGAATATATTGATTTCAAGCTGGCATTTTATTTGTCTGTAAGAGAAACCAGATTAATAAAATCGATTATTTGGCCTTTCGTTACATTGTCAACTTCTCGTGGCATATTAGTAAAATAATCCAGGATTCTGAATAATTTCAACGATTAATGCTTTTTAAAAGCAATCTTAAACATAAAAACTTTTTGGGCAGCTAAAAAATGAAAGGCATGTGCTTATTTTTTTGAAATATTCCAAACTAAACAAGAACAGTGTAATGGTGCTGAACGATAACAAGAGATTTTCCACCATAAAAATAGTTTCCACCAAACGATATTTAAAATCATTTGTAAGAATTTTTAACTTTAAATTTTTTATGGACGATTTTTCTGATTTGTTCACTGACATAAGAAACCCTTATTTGCATGGCTTTTGGACTTTCGACGATTCCATTGACTTAGCATTGCACCGGAATTACGTTGTCACAGCATTTTTAAATGTAAATAAACAAAACAGCAAACTCGTCCATACTTTATCGCTTTCTACCAGTAATAATCTTAAATGAAAACTATTAATTTATGGAACAAATTTTAAGCTTTTTCTTCATTTTTTTAGAAAATCATTTTGTCCAAGTCTCATAACATTGTACTTTCCACACATAAGAAATTAATACATTATTTCATTGAATAGTGTTTTATTTATTCATGAATTTAATATTCTATAAATTCATACTTCTTGTAGAATTTTGCATCTTTGCATTTTTATCAATTTCAGATATTTCAAAAAATTTCTACAACCATAAACGGCTTTCATTTGAATGGTGTAAACGTAAATCTTCTTGAAATTTAAGAGGAGTAGAATCTGTTACATGTATCGATTTTTCTTTTCGTTCCTTATTCAACTTTACACTTATTTTAAAAAGAAACTAATTTTTCTTAATATAAAGCAACATCGGAAGACATGCTTTGTTTTCCGTTTGATTTCAGAGATTTTTTTTCTGACAGTGAATACTTTTGTAAAGTTGAGATGCCCTAAAAAATGAGAAAATCAGGTTGTTCCGAACGCTTTTGTTTATTGCTGCATATTTCTATTTCACGGTAATGGTTGAAATTTTGAAAAGTGATTTTTCAGATCATGCTGCTTTGATTGGCATAAAATTTGTTTGTGTTTCTATTCTAAAATGTTTAACTTATAAATTATAAAATTAATAAAAATTATAAAATATAATTTCATTTTTTTAAATGCATATTTTTTTTCTTGTTTATAAAGTATTTTAATATAAAAAAGAATTATTGTAAAATATTCATTATATTTTGGAATATATTAAAAAAACTTACATGGTCATTTAACATTAGGAATTCCAAATTTCAATTATTCAAAACTCATTAATCGCTTACTCAAAATTACAAAATGTTATATGTATTCTAGCTAATTTATTCTAGAGAATCTTCATATGTACTCAAAATTAGGCAATGGCATTTGAAAAAATTGAGTTTGTGTAAATCTAAATGAGGCATGAAAAAATATTATATACAGTTATATAGGACACATTTAAACGTATGGAGACATTTGCGGTTTAATTGTGCGATAATTAATGTCAGAATAAGGAGCAGCGTTCGGATTCTTTTTGACGTACTGTACAGTTATTTTCATATTCGTAAAAATATCATACAAAAGTTTCAAATCAAGTTACAAATGTTGACAACGGGTGATGCCGTACGCTGTAATCGTTCCAAAAAGACAAACTGTTTTCCGTAACAATCCTGCAGCACTGGACGAGCTTGAAGAGTTGATTCTTGAAACCATTTGCTGAACAGTCGAATTAAAATAGAGTCCTCGCATCGCTCAGTCATTTGTTTTTTTTTGGCTTTTATAAATAAGGCTATTATTGTCAGAAAAGCAGAGGGTGATCAGAAAAATTATGTTCAAGGTATAAAATGTGATCAAAAAGAACGAAAATAAACTTTTTAAATCAAAGAATACGTCTAGAAATGCAGCATTTTAAGAACAGTAACCGTTTTAAAAGACGAAATTGTAGACTAGAGTAAAATAACTAGAGTTACATTAAATAAAGTTGATGATGAATACTTTTACTGACAGTTGATGTAGTAGACAGTAGGGTGTCCCAAGTTACAAAGGAAATTTTATTTTTGCAACATCGAATACGCATACCACTATATTTTTCTATTTCACTTCAGTAACATAAATAAAACTTATTATTGCCATAAGATAACGGTAATCCGTGCCGACTTCAAACATGAGGTCAAACTTGAACATGAAATTTTGTACGGGGAATAAAAATGGAAAGATTGTAAAATGTATGTTCCTTTAGTACATAAGACACCAATTTATTCAAAGCAGATATTTATTACCATATTACAGTAAAAGAAACATTACTGTATATATTTTAGTTAAAATGTCTGCTTTTTACAATCATAATAGATCTTCATGTGTTCTTGTACGCAACGTAACAAAAATTGTTTTTGTTCTTCCTCAACCGTTATTAAACCATGAAAATCCTGCATTATTTTTACCGCAATTTCAGCTGTATCGTTCACTGTTCTAAGCATTGAGATTGTCTATTTTCGCGTCTAGAAACGAAGCGTTAATCGCCCATGAAGAGGGACTCTCGTTGAGAAAACTATCATGAATTTTGAATATAGAAAACAATGACTTTGACTAATATGAAATTATCGATGCTTTTCTCTGTAAAACAATAACAGTTAATTGCGTGATATAAATAAATATCTAAATAAAAACTGCAAAATCTGTGTATTAAACTCACCATAAAATGAACTACAAAGTTCTTTCTTCGATGAAATGCATCTTTTCTCATGGGTCGAGAAATTTTCTCTATGTAAATTTGCTGCCGTTTTTAATTTTGTTTCTTCGTCCACATCATCATCAAAAAGTCCTAAGACTGCTATTTCGTCAGTCAAATACCATAAATGCCGGCTAAATATCTGTAAAGCAGCTTTCAGGATACTTTCATTCACATTTTCGTAAGCTTTCAAAGATTTCAAAAAAACCCAAATTTTTGTAGGGTGCGGTAACTGCCAAAATGCATTGACGCCATGGTTTAACGTAGATTGTCACGATAAACAAGCAGACGTCTAAAAGTGCGTTCTCATCCTTGATGTTTAATTTCAGCTGAGAACAAAATAACGATAGTTTTAGGGAGTAAATCGCTCAGGCCATCCATCTAGCGTAGTGCATGGCACCCATAGGTAATAATTTTTTCTGCATCTCCACCTAAAAATACCATAGAATGTTCTAGTAACTCTCGATAGCCATCTCTGACTATAACATTTTTAATTTCAGCGCGGTAAAGTCAAGCAAATTTTCAAGTTCTGGTACCGTTCGGAACAATTCCACTGTTCCTCTATAGCACTGTATTTTAGTGGGATCGATGTGTTTCCAATTATCTTTGAACTTTTAAAAGAGTGGAATATTGGGGCTTGTCATCACTTGTTTAATTTCCACTTCGAATGCGGCCTTTAATACCAGTTCGTATACATGATAGCGGCAAGCGAGAAAAGCATTTCCGTATCAAATATTTGACCGAGGAGCGCACAAGCACCATTAAAACAACCTGTTCTCTGTTGTGATACTTCACAACAGAGAATTTGGACTTTGTCTTCGAGATACCAATCTAAGATCGCTTTTCAAACATCCTGCGCTTTCTCTTTGCCTGTAGAATTATGAAGTCTCGGCACAGCAATGAGTTGTTCGTTAAGTTCATATGAAATAACCATAAGCAAGCGTTCTTCTTTCGATTTTGAAGCACTCAAAGCAGGCAAAAGTTTACCATCCCAATGCAAGGTCACTACATCCGGTACCTCGTTTTGGAAATCAATTGTAATGTTTTCCGAGCGTTCCTTCCGTTTTTCTGTTCGGATTCTTCGAATTGAAGACTTACTTATGGAAAATGTTGAAGCGGAAACAAATTTGATTCGCCGATTTGTTACTCTCTGAGCTCGAAGTTGCGGCCTTTCCACTTTGTCGGTCAGTTTTTTAGCCACTCCACCAAGTGACCGGGTCGGCCGGCTTTCTTTGGCGTTGCAAGGACATCCTATCTTCCTCTATTCTTATTAACTGAAGTGCATCAGCGCGTGCAATGTGGAACAAATTGTTTAAATTACTTACAAACTCTTGTTGTCGCCGCTTGATTACGGCATGTAATTTCTTCGCATTTTTTGTAAGTCTCTCCATACCTGATACACGTTAACAGGTTTCCTCATAAAATTTGGCAACGATTTGGTAGGTATGCGTACCTTTTACCAAAAGATAATACATTCGCGAATAGCGAGATTTACACTTTTAATAACAGTTAAATTCACTTTTCGAATATTGTAAATCAAAACTGCGATAACTTGTCCATTAGATGGAAGTTTTGAACCCGTTATTTGATGTTTTATGTCCCCTATCAAAAATAACACTTTTTTAGAACTACGCAATTCCTCTTCCATGTTCTGTTCACTGATTAAAAACTATACAAACCTTTACTAAATAAACAACTTGGAATTATAAGCGCATAACGCATCAGGACAGCGAACACTTTGATGTTCGCTGTCCTGAGTAAACTGGTACTTACACGTTTCACGGGTTAGCCACTGTCGTAGCTATCCAAATTTTTTTTTTCTGGTTTGTTTTGTCTTTACTGTTCGCAGCTGCTGTGTGCTCCGCAACAGACTTTTGTCAACGTTCGCTTTCTTAGGTACACAACTACTGATTGATACGTTTAGATGCAAGTCGGCACGGGTTGCCGGGTTTCAAATTACATGATAATTTATTTACAATTGTTTTGAAATAAAAGGGGAAAAAAAAGAGGGTATGCGGAAAAAAAACGACTTTCATTTTTTGGGACACCCTAGTAGACAGCATTAACGAAATATTCACAAAGGAATGGCGCTGATGCAAACATCATAAAAAATTTGTTTCCTTCGTCAAACAAACTATCATTGTTCAAGTGTATTCAGGCCATTCTAAACAGCGGTTCTAACTTTATAGTGTTTACTATTTTTCGGCTTCTCTCGTACAAGGTAGTCATTTCCTTAAAATACAGGTTGATGAGAAAAAATCCAGTCAAGATGGAAAATGTCATCGACAGCACTAAAATAATGTTTATTATTCCGCAGAATATGCTTCCAGAAGTGAAGCATTTAAGAAAAGGAATGGTTTTAAAAGATGAAATGGTTGACTAATGAAATGAAATATTACAATTACATTAAATGTAATACATGTTGGACATTTTTACTAACAGCACATGCAGTATATATATTTTACAGAAAAATCTCAAAACATTGGCACTGATAGAAGCCTTATAGCCGAAGCATGGTTCTCCGTACATTTTCAAAATTCCAGACGTGTCCGTCACACCACCTTCTACAATGTAATTGTGACGAGATCGTTCTCGCAATCAGTGGGGTCATCGTGTATGATGCTATTCAATGATCGTGCATGATGTCTCTCTCCCCTTAGAAGGAAATCTTAACTTGACAACTCTGGTAATCGTGGTGTTCCAGCAGTGGATTTACTTCGACAAATAAAACGGTTTCCATATATTATTTTGAACACACTGAATTTGAAAAGTCTTATTGTATGTATTTCTTAAATGAATATTTTTCCAATTCATTTGTACTTTCAGATTGCGAATGCGGCCCAGATTCCAACTGCACACATTCAGGCTGGTTCCCACCAAAAAAATGCATTTGCAAACCAGGATATTGGGTAGTTGATGGAAAGTGCGTTGGTGAGTTATTTTATTTGAAACAGTTACCACTGATTATTTCATGTGCAACTGAAAATAAACTAAGAGAAATATTTTAAAAACGTTTATACAAAAAGCCTTTGTCAAGATGGTAATATTTATCACGATTTTTTCAAGGATTTATATCGTATTGTATTCTATCCAACAAGTATAATTTATACCTCTGTATAATCATTTTTCAAAGCATTCGTAAATTCTTTTTGAATAAAGATTAAAATTTGGGAAACTCCAACAGCTTAATAGTCGGAAATCTTTTGCGAAGCTCCGACTGTTTAAAGTGCAACTAAAGCTAATAAAGTAGAAATTGGGCTTTCGGTTGCATTTATTATTTGTTTAGCCGTTCTTGTCGATCATCTTGTTCACCCGGAATAACTGCTTTCTTGGTTGTTAAACAATTAATATGGAATATATACCTATTTAAATCCTGTAATTTTTATCTGTGTACCTCTGGCATATATTATCGCATCTTCACAAAACTAGTGTCGATGCTAATTGCTCAAGAGGACAGGTTTAATCAGATAAAAAAAAACTGATCAACCGAGTTAATTAGCATAGTTAATTAACAGCTATCTCAGAGTTTTCTTATTACGCCTATCAATATTTTTTCGATGAATCGACTCCCCGTCATGAAATTAGCTTCGTCATAAATTTTTATAGTGTTGTGAAGATAATTTCGAGAGTTATAGGGTTTAGAAATAGCGTTTCCCAAGTTAAATGAATTTTAGGAGCTTTCGACGATATGTCGGAATGTATTATATATTTATCAAAACTTGTCGTCACTCACTAAATGAACACTAATTTTTTAAATAAGTCATAACAAATTTCATTAATAAAAAATTATATATTTTAAAATTTTTAAAAAAAATTACTGTCAAAATAAAGTGAATTATAACATAGTGAAATTTTTACATGAGAGCAAAGCTGAGACGTTATAATGCCGGCATCCAAAAAATTAAGTGCATATATATAGTAGTTTCCGAAATATTTACAAAAAACTTCAAATTCTCACTTTTGATATGCAACACCCACTTTTGAGAGACCGTATAATATATTTATCTGCATTTATCGGTCTACTTTTCATGAAGATCGTGTTCCATGAAAAGTAGAAAAATAAATACTAGTCAAATAATCAACAATAATACCATCGTCAAAAGTTAGTAAAATTCATTTAACATGGGAAACGCCATTTTTCAAAACCTTACAACTCTCGAAATTATCATCACAACTGTATAGAAATTTATTGGGAGACTTATTTCATGACGGGTAGTCGATTCAGCGAAAAGAAAGTGATAGGTGTAATGGTAAATTTACGAGATAGCTGTTAATTTACTATGCTAATTGACTCGGTTAATCAGTTTTTTTATCTGAATAAACTTGTCCTCTTGAGCCATTAACATCGACACTAGTTTTGTGAAGATGCGATAATATATACAAGAATTACAGAGGTGTCCCATTCATTTCGTTGACAACTGTACATTATGAAAGAATATTATATGTGTGATTTTGATGCGTTTGAGTGAAGCATTTAAATGAAAACGACTTCAATTCTGTCAAAATAACTTATGAGTTTTGCATCACGATAATGCACCATCTCACATGTGATTTTTTTTATTCGCGAATGGTCGATAAAAAATTTAAAAATATGGCTCTACAAATTTTGTATTCACCTGGTACGGTGCCATGTGATCTTTCTCTCTATTTTGACAGATGAGAATACATTTTCGTAGCCTCGGTTTTTAGTTTATTGATTTGATAAAGGAAAAGTAAGGTCAAAGGTATGTTTTGAGATTGGACAGAACGTTGGCAGAAGAGCATTGCAATCGGATGAGATACCTTTTAAAGAGATGCAATAATTATTGACCCACAAATTGATTCCCTTTATTTTATGGCGGCATTCCTGATGATTTTTTATCCTTTTAGTATTATATTTCAGTATTTTAATCTATTTGTTTTGCATTGATTTAAATTTTGGTATTTGATGTTTGATTTTTTAAATATTTTTTGGCAACTTTTCGTTCCTTCAAAACTTCTTACGTTTGTGTATTTAATGATTATTAGGAAGAATGAAAAATAAATATCATTGAATCAAACTTTTCCTACAAATTTCTATTATCGAAAGTCTTTGCAAGCAAAAATTATTTACCATCTTCCTTCAAGCTCTCAAGTCCTTTGACATCAGTTAACTGCAACCTTCCTTCTTGAGCCATTAATATTGGCACTAGTTTTTTGAAGATGAATATATACCATAATTATACAGAGATGTCCTATTTATTTCGTTGACGACCGTACAACACTTCTACAATTAAAGAAAACACTCAACATTACCTTCATTTTTCATTTGATTCTCTACCTTCTTTAAACACTTTATAGCACTCAAATACTTTTGTTTTTAATAAAGAAAAGTCGTCTTTAAGGGCTTCTTGCATCATTTCAAATGTTTTAGGAGCAGAAGTAGCATTGAAAAAATAAATAAATAAATATTGCATATTCTTTGCTAAATTTCATTCGCCACTTTAGAAAATCAACAAAGTTAAAATTCTGACCTGTGAATGAAAATGATTTGAAAATTTCACCCCCCTCCCACTATTTCCAACCCCTTTGAACTGGTCAAGCGAGCCCTCTAGACTCCATCTACGATGTCGCCCGAGATTTCCACTATCCTTACAGCATATCCCTCGCCGACTAAAATCTAATCAAAATTACTCCAGTTATCGTGTTCACAAGATAACATGGGCAAAGCATTATACATATACAGGGTGTTCCAAAAGAGTGGAACAAGCATTTATTTCCTTAAACATGGCAGATAAAGATATACTTTGAATTACAGTTTCTTCAAATAAGGTGGGAATTTGCATAAAGATACTTTGGCTTCTGTAGAGGTTGTTAATAAAAAGTTTAAAAAAAATGTAAGTAAGCATTTTGGTTCGTCAGTCAATTGACAGGTGTATTGGGGAGCAATGTACATTTTGGAGCATACTGTACAATTAAAATTGGTTTTATCTTTCCAACTTTTTTCTAACAAAGGCCTTTAATGTCTTCCTTTTTTAATTAATGAATGCCATGCGTCTAATATTTTGAAGCTAATAAATCTTTCTCAAGTATATAATGTTTCCAGTTTAGATGCTATTTTTGAAATTGCCTTAATAACCGTCATGTTGATTCAAGTATTTGACATTAATTTAAATAAAAACTCATCTAAAAATTGAAATATTTAAAATTAATAATATTGAAACAAATATTGAATGAAATGCACTTTCAACAAATGAGTTACCTGTACCATGTTTTTATAAATTATAAGAAATGAAGGATTTACATTTTTATAGGTCCTTGCACATCTGATCCTTGTAAAAATAATGGAATATGCGAAGTCGAAGGAAAAGGGTTTAAATGTCATTGCAGTAAACCCTGGAGAGGAAAAACTTGTGAAATTGGTGAGAAAAATTGTAATAAATCTTATTTCAATATTACTAAAATTTGGTTGTTCGTTATTGAATTTTTTGAACAGATTCTTAGTTTTCTTTAGCAGTCATACTTATGATATCCTTACTTGTATAATTTGGATGATCAGAAATTCAGCAAATAAATAATTCAACAATAAAATAACAATAAATAAATGATTTAAAAATATATATATAAAACGCTTTCATACAAAACTTTCAAATCCTTAACAATTACAAACAAATAATTCTTTTTTTGTTGCGGACACATATTTCCGTGGTTAAGTTACTTCAAGTATTTTCACAACATTCAGTTGGAAGATACCATGAACTCATGCTCCAACAAAGTCTTATTAAGTTGAGGATGGTTCATTATGAAGTGTTATAGAAAGTAGAAAGTTTGCAAAGGAATATGCCATGCAAAAATTAAATTTGGGTGGTTTTTAGAACAGAATAATGCATGCTAGAATAAAACAGTACAAATACAAGGTTTTCTTTGTTATCATTAAAAATCAATAAGTACACTAATCATCAAATAAGTACATTAATTCTAGGTTGTTTAAGCGTAGCTCTGTTTCATATCCATTTTCATTAAAATAATGTTGCTGCGAAACAATATCCTTATTCTTAGATACATAACACTTGTTTCTCTCCATTTCCCTGGCAGAAATATTAGCAGTCCACTATCATTGAGAAAAAAAATTCTTGAAATCATTTTTAAGATTGATGCAATTGAATTTACATTATGCAATATTCAACCCTCCGTTAAAAAAAACAACGTGAATTTTTCATTTTAACTTTTTTATATTAAAAAGAGGTATTCGGTGCGTTTCAGCTAGCTTGCTTCTTGTTACGAGCTATAATAATAGAAAGATATTTTTCTGATAATTCCTTCCTATTTATAAAGATTTTGGCACGAAAACTATATAAATGTTGCACTAAAAATTTTTGATAACTTTTGTAGGACCTTGTGATGAGCAACCGTGCCAAAACGGAGGGACATGCAATGTTGGTAAAATAGGCTTCATTTGCAATTGCGTTGCCCCATTTAGTGGACCAAGATGCGAAAACGGTAAGAAGCATTTTTCAGAAATGGAATTGGGAAACTCTTTAAGTCAATAAATAACTTTTCAAATGGCATCCAACTGAATTTTTTAAATTTTTCCTTCAGGACCATGCACTTCTAATCCATGCCAAAACAATGGAACATGCGAAGTCAGCGAATATAGCTATCGATGCAATTGCAACGAAGCATACAAAGGAACAAATTGCGAAATAGGTAATGTTAGTGGAGTCTAATAATCAAATTTTCAATTGAAACATAAGGGAAACTAGAGATACTTCACCTAAGTTGAAATTTTTCTTGTATTTCTAGAAAATTTTGATAGTATAAATAAAATTATATGATTTTAAGAATGTCAAATGTACTTATGCTAAATTGATATGCCCTTTAATCCTATAATATATATATTTCATAAAATATTTTAGAGCCATGTATCCGTAACACTTAGGGATATTTGATGCTACAAGCAAAAAGTGCTCAAATTCTTTCGATAATTTATGTGAACAAGAAATTCTTTCGATGGTTTGTATATACACGAAATTCAGATATTAGATTAAAATTGCTAAATTGAAAGAGTCTTAATTATCAAAAGATATTAATGAAATTAATATTAAAAATAAAATAATATGGCATTTAAAAAGCGAAATTGTTATTATGAAATTCTAGTTGATAACTTAAATTACTCTACACATTAAATTACTTCTAGTTATTAAATTAAATTAAATTAGTTCAAAATTAAATAAATATTTATAATATATATTTAATTATATGATAAAAATTATAGCGATGGAACCGAGAGGCTAGCAACGTCACTGGTGCATTTAAGAATTGCCTGTTTGGGAAAATTAGAATAGAAAATAATAGCACAAAACGAAAAGAAATGATTTAAAAAATATTGTACAACAACAAAAAATTGGTAAATCTAAATAAACTTATTGCTTTTCCTAATATTTTAATGCAAACAAAAGCAAAAGAAGAGAAACTATAAATAGGATGTCAACAAAAAGTTGAACAAGCGTTTATTTCTTAAATATTAATCCTAGACATATACTTCCAAATATAAGGTTTCATGAAATAAGGTAGGAATTTGTATAAAAATACTTTGATATCCGTGGGGAAAGAAAACAAAATTAAATTTTTATATGGCCCCCTTAGAACAAAAATCACAATTAGTAAAATGTTTCACTTACATTCATCTATTCACATACAAAGTTGCAAGCTTCTATCTGTAAAAATTACAGATATATAAAAAGACAATTTTTTTTTACTTAGACCACTTTTACATACCTCTAACTTCAGTTTGAATCAGTCTTTTGATATAAATTTTAGGGATAAAATATATATTTCAAAAAATTATTTAAAAGGTGGATTCCAGAAATAACAAATTATTTGTTAACCATTGTTAAATCTAAAAAATATTCAAATAATAGTTGCACATTAATTGAAGTGTTTAAAAAATAGTTCTTATTGTGAACCATCAAAAAATATTCACGGTAAAAGCAGCAAACAGTAAGCATATAAGCAGTGAGGCTCTTCTTCCCAGAGACAAACAATGAAATAAAAATATTACTAGAACCCAATTGAAATACAGTTTTTCAAAATATAGCTTTACCTTCAAATAGTCCAAACCGAGGCCTAAAAACAGCCATGGAAAAAAATACAAGAGCGCGAAGGCGGACCACGAGTGAGTTTGAAGGGGGGGGGGATTATTAGTTGGCCGGGCCCAAAACAGGAGCAGCCGCAAATCCTATTTTAGGCTGTTCTGGTTCTGGCTGAGTACTAAGACAGAAAGAATAGCTATTTACCTTCATCCATTATGTCCTTTAGTTGAACGTTAAGAGCGAATTTTTGTGCTTTCGAAAACTATTTTATGTGCAGCTCCATTCTGTGTATGTCTAACTTTTAAATTCATTTTTTGTCTTCTTCTCTCGTTCTTATCTCTTTTCGTTGATAATTGAGCTCTCAGAGGGGAGCAGTAAGCAAATAATAATAAAATCCAAAATAAGAATGGACCTTATGCATGTGACGTCACATCTTCCGACACGTGACCTGCCGGCGGCAGCCATTGGTCAGTCTTAAACAGCTGACTCAGAACTGCTTTTATTTCTGAGTCACTTATAGGCCGATCGTTTTGTTTATTCCTCCACAGCTGTTTTTCTATACTCTCGAACCCAAACGGTGCATAAGGTCCATTTCTAAGATAATTTTCGTGAGTTTTGGAACACTGCAGACCTAAAGAACGAGTCGCCACTGCTTTTATGCAAAGCTTAATAAAACGCATAAAGCTAAAAGCAAATAATTTAGTATTCTTGTTTTGTTTTAGACTATTTTCTTGTTATAACTTAAATTTTCATTTTCTCAAGTTGTCTTTCCATTCTTTATCAAGTCGATAGTTGCAACTATCTTCCAATAAAATTCAGTAACAGTATGCGTATAATAATGTAAAAACAGTATTGCGTATATTCAATAAGTGTTGAATACCACAATTTCACGAGGTTTTTTTAATGAGTTTTCCTATTTTTCTTTATTATTCTATTAAAATTGTTTGTATAAGTAAGAGCGTTTGAATATAGACATAAAACAAGAGTGGACAAAGTCAATTTCTTATCTATAAGAACACCAAGATATTTTAAACTATTATCAATTTTAATGTTAAAATTATTCATTTTGAAAACTGGATTTGTACTGAGAGTGGTTTTATTTTTCTTAGATAATTTATATGAGGCTATCGATTTTAAAATAATACCTTGGCATTTTTCTAATGATAGATTTAATTTAAGGTATTTAGGCTAATATATATTTTGGATAATAGTTTATCCGCGCTTTCTTCTAGGTTGTCTCTAGGGTATTATTGCCAAGTCGTCAGCAAATGCTTGGATGAAAAAAGAATCTTCACTTAAGTTTGAAATTGAGTTAATGTAAAAATTCCATAATAATGGTACAACAACTGAAATCTGTGTACACCCTTTAAACATCTATATTCAACATTTAAAATACATCAGTATATGTTACACGTCTATTCTTCAAATAATAATAAATAAAATTATAGTAAAATCTAAGAGCATTACATTTTTCAAACAAACAAAATAGCACTCACCAGTCCATATTATCAAGTGCTGATTTAATACCCAATGAAATAAGAGCTGTATAATAGCTTTTCCTTAGTTCTTTAACTTTCTCTATTATATTATTCAGTATCATGTCACTACTCTTTCCTTCTATAAAACCAAACTTATTGTTATGTTTAATTTTACTATTATTGAGCCAAAAATTAAAACGAATTATGAAGAGTCTTATTATTTTTTACCTATAGTCAGTAAAATACAAATGGTCGGTATGTTGAACATTGTCTAGGATCCTTCCCTAATATTTGTAGAAAAAAGATTCTAGATTTTCTTCGAGAGTCGGGAAAATAATTAAAATAATTCGGAACAACTTTAATGCTGGCAATCTTTTTACAGTTGTTGAATGTTAGTCTGAATATTGAAACATATTTTTCACTATAATTTGTTCCGTTTCGTATACAGGAGTAGTTTTTTATATTTTGTCCTGGCTTTTCTGTATTCGACACCCGCGGCTTGAATCTCTTCTTGGCAGGAGAAATTCTGAGCAATTCTATACTTTAAAATAATATTTATTCACCGTGTTTTGCATCGGTCTCAATTGTCCATTCCAAAAGTTGAACTTTTTACACAATCTTTTAGGTTTTCTCTTAAACGTTTTAAACGCACATTCTGTAACTACAGCTATAATATCATTAAAAAGTTATTTATATCATTAGTACTGATAATTTTTCAAGTGAATTTATAATTATGTTGTACAAAATTATTTTAAAATGTATTATTATATTTAGTTTTGAAGTAAAATTCATGATTGCTAAAAGTTTCAATTTTTAAATGAAGCAATATAAATTTATGATCACTAAATATAAGGCTATTCAATATTCCCCACTGCACCATATAAACAGCTATTACTGAAGTTATTAACGTTAAATCAAGGAATCCTTGACTCGTGGTTGAAACAAAAGTTGTGCCATAATCTTTAATATTGCTTATAGTAAAGTTATTTGTGGTAATAAATTTCGTCTAACATCTACCTCTTTCGTTTACAGTATTATATCCCCAGATTTTCGATTTGCAGTTAAAATCACCTAATACTAGGTTAAAACCATTAAAGAAGTTTAAATCTTCAAATTTAGCAATCTTTTGTTCAATGATTCATTGGGCGAGAAATAAACGCTGCATGTATTTAAAATAAAATTCTTAAAATGCACTTCAATCATAACAGAATTAAGAGCATTAAATTTGAACTAACATATATTTTTGTTAACAAATAATTTTTTTTAAAATAAATATAATTGCATTTTTAGCTTCGGACATAAATTGTCTACATTCCTTATCCGCACTCATGGGCTCCCCATGAATCATGTAATGGTTTTGAATAGCTAAGAAATTGAGCATAAGATCCTTGGCTGTTTTAAAAGCTTGACAATGTGCATCTTCTTAATGGTTTAAGTTAATTTCAATTCCCTTCAGAATCCGTTTGACCATAATCTGTATTAATAATAATCATATATTTAAATTTCTTAATTGTATCTTATTGATCTACTTTAAAATTACTTTTAAAACTTTTGTTATGATCAATACAATTCACACAAATATTTTTCTCACATACCATGGGCTGATCCCCTGAGTCAGCAGCATGCAGCTCACCACAACCAGAACACCTTGGGATTTTAAATTCAGAGGATTTTTTTGAGTGACCAACTTCCCAGGACACCTTACACTGTTTCATACTGATGAAATCTCTAAAACATTCAAACGTCCAATCCATAAAGAATCCACCAGCAAATTTCACATTAAGGTAATTAAAGTCTATCAAATAATACTAAATTTAAATTAGACACTCTAAATACACATAAAACACGTTGATCTCCAAAGAAATTTTTTTTTGAGTTAAACCTTTATAAAAAGTAATTATTTCGCCAAAATTCAAAAATTCCAGGATTTCGTATGGGTCTACATTATAAGTTTTGGCGACAACGAAAAGTAAACATTGGCATCAGTATAAGATGAATCAGATTAAAATTCGAATTTCACAATAATGTTTCAGAAAAGTCCATAAATTAAATTTTCTGAACACGGCTATTTAAAAGGTAAATTACCTTGATATTTCCTCAGTTGATGATCCAGTTAAATGAAGAAGTATTCTCAGAAAATTAACTAAACTATTGGAAGTTAGCAGCTTGAAGTAGGAAAATGACGGTTAAGCTTAATCCATTAGAGTTCTATTAGTAATCTATTGCGGAAGATTAAAAATGTCCATAATTTATAATGCACTTGACAACATTTAACGAAGTTCGTTCCAAATTGAAGAATAACATTTTCTCTTTACTGAAATATAAGATAATAAACCATGAAGCGAAATTTAATACAATTTTTAGGATATGAATGCAAAAGATCAAAAGTTGTTGCTTAAAGTATAACATTCAGCCGTCAAAAACTAATACTTGATATACTACTAGAGAAATATTTCCATTTCTCTGTTTTCCAACGATGAATAAATTTGCATTTCAGGAATAATCATCTCCACATATTTTTGTGAGAAACCCCTTGAAATTTAAAAAAATAACATATCTGTAAATTTTGCAGATAAAAGCGTACAATTTTGTATATTCAAAGATGAATGTAAGCGGAAAATTTATTGACTGGCATTTTTATACTAAGGGGCCTTATAAAAACTTAATTTTTTTAACATGTTATTCTCAATCCCCACAGAAGACAATGCTTTATCATAAATTCCCACGTTAAATGATGTAACTTTGTAACAACAAATACATGTCTAGGAGCAATAATTCAGAAAATAAACGCTTGCACAACTTTTTTGGGACACCCTGTACGTATATTTCTGTCTCTACTAATAATAACAAAGAATGTGCGTGTCTCTATGTGTGTGTCTGTGTGTTGGCGCTCTATGGGGTACACCGCTGGACCAAGAGTTACGAAATTTCTCACAAACAGACTTTGGAGGGTGGGAATGTGCATCTCGGAATCTTTTTTTGAAAATTGTAATTAGAATTTAAATTAATTAAAAATTTATCAAAATGTTGTTTTTACTTAATAACTTTCGAACAGATTACATTACAAACATCATTTTTACACCATCATAAAGTGCAAAAAATAAATTTTTAATGATATTAACTAACTTGCCGTAAAAAGTGTTCTATAATTTTAATTAAATTTTAAAATATTTTTGGCATAATTTATTACAAAACTTCTCATTGTTCCAAAGCAATTCAAAAAGTTTTCATTGTTTAAACAAATATTTAATTGCATGCTTCAATTCCTATATTACTAATTTTTTTAAGATTTTAGCTGTAATTCATTGTATATATCTGCATTTTATTATTGAACGCAATGCTTAATATTCTATAGAATGTGATTGCGGTCCGTACGGGACGTGTAGTCTTGAATCCGGGAGAAAGAGATGTTTTTGCGATTCGAATTACGCGGAAAAGAACGGAAAATGCGAATGTAAGTAAAATATCGTATTTCTCAATTTACTAATGCTAAAAGAAAGCAATAGATTTCCATCTTTTTCTTTTTATTATTGAATCTCATGTTATATCAAGATTGCCAGCGATTTTGAGATGCTGAAGTTTGAAATGTTTTCATTCTAGTCCAATAAAATACATATCATGCTAATTGATTTATGCTCATCAATAACTAGAAAATATGTTCATGGAACTTAATTGCAATTCTCTTTAGTATTATTTTGTAATTTATCGTATTACGTAAATTACCGTCGTATTACATACCTGCTAGAGTATAACTCTGGAAACACCTCACCCAAGAGTATCCGATAGTATCTCCCGTCAAATATTGTTGGCAGTAATTAAGGGCCGGGTAATCAATTCCCCTCAATACCAGCCCAAAAAATAATGATGGAATGGTATTGCGCACAAAGTTGCCTTGCCTCTCTTTGGTTTTCTAACGTCCGCAGTAGGCAGTTAGGCAGAAAAAAATTTTCTTGCAGAAAAAACCCAGGCTGGAAAATCAGACTTGCGACGGTATGTCGCTAAACTGTCACAGAGACTCCTACAACCTCCCACATTGCGTTTTCACCCCATGTCTAGATGTTATTACTTTTTTTATATTCTTAACACCCTTGCAAATTACTGAACAATTATTCTGAATAACTCTGCATACACATTACTATACCTCTTCGACTATAATGCTTTCTCCCTACAATTCTCACTGCACCTTTGGTAAATAAACACATCGGTGAGCTGACCCTCCCATCCAGTACCGAAAGAAATGTATCTCTTTGGATTAAGAAACCCTCTTTTAGTTCTTCTTTATTCACTTTTATTATCTGGAAACCCTTTCCCCACATACATTTTCCGCACACTATTCCATGCAAATATATATCCACAATAACACTTTTCACATAGTCCTTCGAAAAATTCACTTATGGTGCCTCTAAGTACAAATGGGTGAACATCAAAAATTCCATTTTGTTGAAATCAACTATTCATAACGCCAAAAAATGCCAAGTCGACAATATAAAGAAGCAAGATGTCTGTTAATACAATGAGGTGGTTATACTTAAAGATTAGCTGCTCATAATTTAAGCGAATTTCATTGTTACCAGAGAATTCGTTGATTTTTTTTATTTTAGAACGTTCATAAGTTTATACTGACTTTCTTATCATATACCTTAGCAGAAATTTTCCTTTTTGGCACTGGCGTTTTGGCATCCATTGGCGATATGAAGCAATGTCAACTAATGCATTTCAAATAAATGTCATTTCTGATAGACAAACCTTCGCACGAACTTCACGATATTTATTAGTGGTGTTATAGAAAGTAAAAACAATTCAACATGTACCTAAACACGTTATGAATATCTTGTAAGCTTGTTAGAGCCGGATTTTCAACATTTCTTATCAGTCTAGGCCCACAGTGAAAGAAGCATTTAGTGCTCTAAATTTTGTATAATGTTTTAGCAAATTCAGTTATCTATTAGTCTTAAAAAGCACTTCTTATTTTTATGCCATTAATTTTCTTAAATTACTCCATTGGTACGATTCTATTTTCAGACTGTTCCTGCGGTGAAAACTCAAAGTCCTGCCACTATAACGTGCTAGGTGAAAAAGAATGCAATTGTAATTCTGCATATGCTCAAAATCGTGGATACTGCGAAGGTTTTGTGCATCTTTTTAAATGACTTTTCTATTGGCTAATTCATTCACTTTATTGAATTTCCTATTAGTATTTTGGTGATTCTTGAGCCAGTGTTGCTGATAAATGTGTTTTACATTGTTACATAAGTTCTGAAAAAGTTAAATTATTAAATTGTCATAGAGAATTCGATTGTTTCTTTCTCCATAAACTGTGCTACAACTGTTTTTAATTTCAGATTGCAACTGCGGGCCTTATGGATCGTGCAGTTTTGAATATGATAGAAAGCGATGTAATTGCAAATCATTTGCTGTCGAAATGAATGGAGTGTGTGTTGGTAAGCGAATATGTATCTTTCTTTAAGAAATTTCGATCATTCATAAAAAATAAATTATGATGATTTTTCTCCGTGTTACCTCAGAAAATTTACCACAGAAGTTTATTAAATGTGACATGTCTTTTCTTGTATTAGTTATGGAATCTACTACACTGGAGAGCTCAACCTCTGCTAGGACTACAGTTCTCCCTTCAACAACGCTTTGTAAGGTTTAGAATATTTAAAATTCTTACACTTTTTTAAATAGACTTTTTTAAAAAAAGAAACTTTTAAATAGACATTTACGAAAATATGTGCCAAATATTAACTAAAATATAAGTTACACTTTCGTATCACGTTATTCTACAATTTACTTGCTTTTTAGCTTCAAGCAGCTCGCAAAACTCGGCACTCCTCTAGAATGTGAAAATCATTAATTAGTTTCAGTTTCTGTACCATTTATATTTACCGTCATTTTTATGGGTGATAATAATTCATTGACTAACTCCTCTTCGTGTGGTTGGTTAGCTTTATCAGCATTTTCATACATGACTCTACCCCTTGCATACGCACCGATTCGTGTCAACCAATTTAAAACCAGTCGTTGACATTCTATTAGTAGTGTATAGAGAACACTTGGAACTTGCACACGTACCGATGCCTACAAAAAACCGATCGGCTGTCGGGAATTACCAATGTGTTTCGCCGACATCAGCAGCAGCGGGTAGTCCCAGTGACATATGTAAACCTATTGGCGCTTGCACACACACCGATTTCAGCCGATCGACTTCGTTCTCGTGGCGAAATAATAAAATTATTAACATTTTGAAAAGAATATTAATCAATATTTTTAGGGATATTTTTTTATTTATTGATATTTTCAAAATAAGGATGAGAAAATTAACTAAAGTATTTGTTTTGACAAAAGTATTTTCGTACAAGAATGTACAAATGAGAACAACAAGGTAGCATTTTTCATTGTTTTAACTTAATATTTATATATTGTTGCAATTTAGAGATTGTTTAGTTTGAATTAGACGCCTTCGGTGACCAGCTTGTTCGCCGGGAATATGATTTCAACTGAATCTTGTATAATTTTATATTCATGGCTGCTTTAACAACATAATTTTAAACTTTAGGTTGTGGTAGATATTTAACCCATGTTCTTTTAGTGGCCTTGCACCTATTTTGTTCATTGTTTACATAAATGTACCTAATGGAGTCAAATAACTGACCACACCATGTGACATCTAATCCCAAACTCCTTTTAGTTCACTAAAACGATAATCGGAAATGAAATTAGAAACATTTTAGTAAAACTTAATAGCTGAAAATAGAAAACTGAACAAGTATTTGTTTTAACAGCTGTATTTTTCTTTAACAATGAGCAAAAGTACAACAAGGAAGCGTTTTTCATTGCTTTCACTTAATAATTCACTTAATATTTATTTCTGTTTAGTTGAAATTCAGATTTAGTTTAGTTTTAATTTAAAATATTCTCATTATGATGTTCCTTAACTCTCATGTCATTATTTAAAATTTCGGTAAAAAAGTTGAAGAACTTATTCTCATCTTTTTGAAGTTTTTTTAAAATGTATGGAATATTCCTGTTTGATACCTTTTCTGGTTGATTGTCTGAATCCAGTAATTACGCTTAATCCCACGACGCCTAAGACGTCGGTGCAACAACCACATAGCATTAACACGTTTTCAATTCATTTTAACTTCAGCGAAAACGACTGTATTCGAGAATGACCTGATGCACATCCGGTATGAAATCTACCAACTCGAATCTGGGTGTGTGCAAGGAACGTATCGTCTCCAAAAAGCCGACCATTTTCAAAATCGGTCGATACGATTAGGTGTGTGTGCAAGGAACGCATCGTCTGCAAAAGTAGACAGTTTTCAAGCCGACCGGCAAAAATTGGTGTGCCATCGGTTTATGAGTGGTATAAAACGGATATTATTAGACGCAATCGTTTTTTCTTTCTTTTTTTCTTTTGAAATATAAAATTATTGAAAGACAGCGCGTATTCTAAAACAGAAAAGAACGCTGTCTCTTACTCCCGTACCTGTGACAAGATCGGTCACTGAACGATTTGATGAGCAAAACAAGGGAATTTTATTTATGAAAAAATATAAACAAAACAAACAAAAAGAAAGAAATATTTACACTATGTACATCACAGGCATTTTCACTTTTACACTATTAGTTCGTAATAGTCTTCTTTTCTTTAGATCTTGATGTATTCTATAACAAAAGGAATTTTTTATGGCATTATGTATGTTGCTATTCTAATGCTTCGTGGTGGGAAAGCATAAAAATGATGTTTTTTCACCGCCCATTGGTCACGTGAGTTAGAACATGAATGAAAGCGTGAAAGTCTCAGACGTCAGGATATTGTGATGCCGGAGGATGACACTATCACTCAACATACCAGGGAGTTTATGTCCGATGGATTCACGAAGGCCCAGTGACGATTTTCTTTTTCCAACATTGCACTTATCTGGAAGATGTTTCTCTTCAGACAGTGATCTGAAAACATCTGGCGTGTTACAAATAAAAAAAAAACTTAACCGTTTTTCAAAAACTTTATTTTTATTATTTTTTAGTATTTAAGATATTTCATTGTTATAATAAGTACAGTATCCTGTTATCAATTTTTCTCAAATTCGCTTCGAGATGGCTCTTTTCGTATCAAATCAACACTAATTGAATTTAAGCAATTAATTAGTAATGAAAATCTGAAAACATTAAAACTTAATAATGCCATCAGAAAAACGGACTGTAAAAAAGGGTAGAGCATCAGGAAGTGGATAAAAAATTGTTTAAAAAATTACTTTGTAACAATCATAAAAAATGGAATTAAATGAAAGGTCTGAAAATACTGTTGTCTGCGAAGGTGTAAGGCTTTCTCCTACAGTTTCCTTCAAAGTTGAATTGTTTTTATCCTGTCTACTCAACTATGTAGTGTTTATGGTCGGTAGATGTCTTCTTCCCTAACTGTGGCTGAAGAAATACAAACACAAGGAGTGAGAAAGATTTTGTTACACAGGCTTTCACATGGGCAAGAGGAGTGCCGCTTTTCTTTATAACGAGACACAGTAGGAAGTCGGTCTTATGTCTCACACACGATGCTAGAGCCTTATCCTGAAATTTAAACCAGGCCCTCTAATTGGAGTGGCGTATTGAGGGTAAATTGCCCCCGTGGCATATGATTAATTTGAACCCTAGTCATTGTCGGTAGATTAGCAAGGGTAAATGGAACATTGTGCATGGTTCTTCATCATATTAATATGATAATGCTTATAGGTGACTGGAATATATCTGTAAATTGTGTGACGAGAAATGCATGATGTAAAATCATTCAAGGCGCTCTAATTGGTAGATTATTGGACCTAGAACTACCACTGCTTCTTTTTAAACAGTTACTTCATTGGAAGTAGATGCTTGCTTACAAAGGGTCCGTCATTAATTAAATTTAACTTTTAAGTAAAAACTAATAGATATGTAAAAGTTCTTCCTCCATAATTTCGGAGAATATTAACGCAATAAAACTATTGTTAAATCACTTTAAATTTCAAAATTAAATTAGCTGTACAGTAATATCAATTTTATTTCAGTTCATTTCTTTTTCTTTAAATTTTTAAATATATTTTACAACGATACTTATCATTCTTTTAATTACTTCATTTATACACATGTGTTGCGGCGCCAGGTCAGTCACCGTGACTAACACTGAACTTTCCGTCTAACCGAACCTAAAGTCTAATTAGCTTAAATCTTCTGTACTATGGTTAAGAGATAGTAGAGAAGGGGTCATATAATTAGATAGATGGTTTGAATATCTGATGTGAGTCGTAGCGCTTAATGTGTTAAACACATTTTTTGTGTGATTGTAATCGTTGTTATACTGAAGAGTAAATTTTTAAAAATAACAAGAATGCAGACTCATCAAGCCTTCAACATTATCATGTGCTCCGATAATTCTGTCTAGAGGTTCGATTCATCTTTAAATCTTTTATTTGATGTTAGAAAGTGATGTTCTAACGTTTTGCCATTGTGGCGTACCTTAGCACTGTTTCCAGGTCATATGTGGGCTAGTAGATAAGGGCATTTCATTTGGGATCAACCTCACATCAAATGGAAAGCATGTAGCATTTATTACAACATATAGCTATTCCTTTATACTTTTGGAAAGAAGAATTTATGTGAGATATATTATTGTAAAGTAGGTACTTTTCACTAATTTTTCAAGTAGAGGAGTTATTTGTCTTGTAATTTATCTAAAAACTTCTCCTCTTTTGAAGTTATTTATTCTATGTAAAATTTGAACTTCTGAATAACTCTTCGCAAAAATTGCAGTTATAGAATTTTGTAACATTAAATAATGTTTAATTTGCTTACTTTAGAAATGACAATGAATTTTTTAACTTCCAGAATGCAACTGCAGGGCCTTCTAGTTCATATAGTTTTAAATATGATCTAAAGAGATGTCATTGCAGATCGTTCGCAGTTTAAATGAATGGAATTTACTACAGAAATTCTTTGCTTCAAAAGAAAACTATTAAATACTTTTCATCTCATATTCATAAATTCAACAAAAAACTAATAGCATTGAATTTTCCCCCGCTTTAGATAAAGAAACTTCTTCTTCAGAGGGAATAGCCGATTCAACCACTACGTCTACAATTGGGTCTTCAACAGAACAGGGTAATATACCAAATATTTGCTTCTTTTTTGCCCGAAATCTTTTGGATATAAATTCATGGAAATAAAGGTTTTAAATTATTATTGAAGACTGAAAACTAATTTTTGTGGCAGTCTTTATATGAAGATAGATACCGAAGTCCATAAATAATATATTTGCAGATTTTTTTAAATGATTAAATTTTCTTTACTATGTTTATTTCATTTTTAAAATTTTTTCACTTAGTGAACACGATTAAAGAAAGAGTGGAGACATACCAAATAGTGTACCTATACATACACTGTGTACATGTCACATGTCTTGCATGCATGCATGAAGACTCCGCCCTTGACGAATACATGCGGATGACAAGTGAGGCTACTGTATACCGGGTGTATGCTGATACACCAGAAACACTTTCGAAGGAAGAACGCCTAGATTTATTGAAATAATGGCTACCAATCTTAAAATAACCATGTGCTCTCATACGAGACTGTTCTCAGATGCTCCGTGGAAATCTTGGAAATTGCATGTTCTGTATCGTAATTTGCCCTCCGTACAAAAAAATGCTAATGTAAAAGAGTAGTAGAGTGTCTATTCTTGCAAATACAATTAGGCTCTACATATACTTATAAGTTAATTAAAATCCTTGAAATATAAATAACACGTCATATGATTATCCTCTTAACTATTTCATGAAAGAATCGAAGAGATTTGATATTTCTTACCCAGAAAATGTCTCTCCAAAATACTTCTGCGTATGTGGCAATTCTTCAGACAATCACTCTTAACTCCAAATTTGTTTCTTGCGTAGCATTGTTACATTTCTTTTCTATGTTTCTTTATGTTTCACTTTGGTGTTCCTTGAAAAATCGAGGGAAAATACCTCGCTCCTGTTATCTTGCGAACGCGAAACCCAGAGCAATTTAGGTTCCATTTCAACTAAAGTAGAGTATTATATTTGAGGAAGGGTGAAACTCTCGTATATGGACCATCGAGCTTAAAGGTGGTGGAAATACGGGACTTCAAATATTCATTCCATTTTAAATCTCTAATAATTCTAGATAAAAATATTTCCAAACAGGCGAGTTATCGCCAATCATAGCGAACAAATTTCGTGTTTTAAAAACTTTCGATAAATGCAATTCCTAAGATGTTAGAGTGTGAAACCTTATTTTCAAAACCTAACATTCACTGCTTTACAATCTACGCATGCGACATTCCGTCTCACCAAAAGAATTATTCTTTACATTCTTTCATCTTCATAGTACAAACACTTATGAAATTAGATGTGAGAATAGCGGATGGTGTGAAATTTTCTTTTTCTGATATCGGCTTCCTTCCGGCTCGCCAACAAGGATTTGTTTTTTTTATCAGGATTTTGTGGATTAGACGAGAAGTTTTATAGTATTGAATTTTAAGTTAAGGAACTATTAAGTTAGATGAAGTAAAATTCTAAATGATATAATAATTTGAAGCAGTTAAAAGTTTTCTGACTCAATGTGATTTCTATAATCTGATAGGGAACCGTTCGATTTCGCAGCTTGAATATATGCGATATTTACTATTACACTCATGTCCATAAATTAAGAATAATTCAGAATCACACAGAAATTGAACTCTAAAATAAAAATTTCACCTGTAGAATTATCACACACATCTTGAAGAAGAATATGCAAATTACAGGAAACCACCAGATGGCGCGGATAGTACGTCACAATGACGAGAGTGTAAGAGAGGGGTACATAAAGAATGGTGGCAAAGAAGTAAAATTGTTCACAAGCGCTTTAAAAGCCTTTCAGTGCAATAACCGCATAGTTATGGCACAAAGGAAGCATATGGATGATTTTTTACATGGTAGAATTATCGGACGACTGTAATGTGGACGTACCCAGCTGGAAGTATCCGAGGAACTTGGAATCGCCCAGAGTGTCATCTCCAAGCTTTGGCAACGATTCCAAGATGATGGTAATGGGAGTAGATGTTACAGCACAGGTCGCCCCCGAGTTACAACGCCGAATGAGGACCGGTATTTGGCAGTTACTGCCAAAAGAAACAGACGGAGCACAGCATCAGACCTGTCTCGTCAGCTCTCTTCAGCTACCGGTACGACAGTTTCAAGGCAGACCGTGTACAGACGCTTAGGGCACATTGGTCTATATGCTCGTAGGCCTGTCAGATGTGTTCCACTTACCGCAACTCACTGTCGCCTGCGATTAGCCTGGAGTAGAGAGCATGCATTGTGGACACCGCAACAGTGGTCTTGTGTGATGTTTTCCTACGAGTCCAGGTTTAGTTTGCAGTCTGATTCTCGCCGGACTTTCATATGGAGAGCGCCAGGTACCCGTTACCACCAAGAGGACACCATTGAACGACACCGTTACGGTGGTGCAGGATGGCTCGTTTGGGGAGGAATTATTCTTGGTTCCAGAACTGACCTGCATGTTCAGAGTGTAACAATGACAGGCCACATTTATCGGGATGTCATTCTGGAACAACATGTACGTTTGTTTCGGGGCGCCATGGGTGCTGAATTTCAGTTTATGGATGACAACGCCCGTCCTCACCGTGCAAACATTGTAGACGAATGCCTTCAATCGGAGGATATCACCCGTATGGATTGGCCAGCATACTCACCGGACTTGAATCCAATAGAGCATGTGTGGGATATGCTTGGCCGACGAATTGCAGCCCGTCAACCCCCTCCCACCTGTCTACCGGAACTTCGGAGTGCATTGCTTGATGAGTGGTGTAATATTCCCCAAGATCAGATTGATAATTTGATACTCAGCATGCCTAGGCGTTGTTAGGCCTGTATTGCATCGTCCGGGAGACATACTCCGTATTAACCATCATACTAACCATGTTATACTGTTTTTTGTAAATAGGTTCTTTTTTGAAATTTGCTCCAGAGAGTAAAAATCGCAATTTTTATTAATTATGTCAAACATATAGCATCTGTTTTGCACTTTACATTTTGTTTAATAAATAGACTTTACAAATAAGTGAAATTTCTTTTGCTTCTGTCTCTTTCTTTGCCTGAACTTCATTATCCTTAATTTATGGACATGAGTGTATATCGTTAGACAAAAATGTTTTAAATGTAGCAATAATTGATCGTTTTTAATTCAGAATATATTTTTCTCTCCTTTCATAATTTTTCAGCTTGTGATTGTGGCTTAGGAGGTTCATGCCAATTGGATTCGTCTGGTGAAAAAATCTGTAATTGTTTTTCAGGGTATGCTCGATACAAAGGATATTGTTATGGTAAGTTATTTTAATATCGTGAACGTATGTTTACAACTTAATAATGACTTCTTTAATTTATAAAAAAATAAATTAATGAATAATTACAGTTTCTCTGGTATATTTACCGTACAATGGAAATAAAGAAATTTGCTCCACTTCTTATTAGTATTTTTATTATAACCAGAAGATTTGTGCCCGTCTAAGACAGGATTTTAGCTTACCAACAATATCTCAGATCTGATTGTCACAGATTTATTAACGAAAGTTGTAGTAGAAAATTTGCTGCACATTTGCAGAGTGCTTAAGAAATAAAAAAAAGTTATGAACAACAGAAATAATGAATCAATTGACACTTACTTTCATTTTGCAAAATATATAAATATTCAATTCCAAAATTATGTACGAAAAAAGAAAGAACATTTTGAACGAAAACGAAAGTAAAGATGTCCAAGAAGTGTAAAAATACATTATTTCTAGTATAACTTCTAATTGTTAATAATTAATCAAAATAAAATAAAAAAGAAAAGAAACTGCTAAACTCAGCTAAAAATACCCTGTCATAAGTCCTATTTGAAATTAAATCAACTCAGAATCAAAACAGTATCCCTTTTGTAGTGTATGCTAATTTATAGACAGACTGTCTGAATGACTTTGGTACGTAACCAAATTTTTGATCGTTACAAATTTCGGAACGTAATTCTATTATAGATGCTGTATTTATTGCTTTGTTTCAAAATAAATAATACATTTGCCTGAATGGAGACTGAAGCAGATTTGCAATATAAAACATACTAATATGGAAATGTCACAAAGAAACCATTTTTTTTATTACAACATGGTAACTGGTAACGGAGGGATGTTTCCGGTGAACAGCATGGTTTTTCAGAAACTCGTGTTCCTCCTCATCAGAATTTCAGTGAATTTGAATTTGATTTGTAATTTTACATGAAAAAAATCTAAGCAAGTTTAATTAATGTTAAGAGCAAGCTTTTTTGTAAAGAATGCTTAGATGCATTTAAAAATTGAATCATGAAATAAAAAGATCAAAGAAAAGTAACGATACTAATTTAGGTTTGAAAATAAATTTGAATTAAATAAGCATTTTAAAAATTAAAAATACGTGACACAATGCCAGAAAGAATGTTTTTGAGTGAAGAAAATTGGAATTAAGTGTTCACGTAAATTATCGTGACGCCCTAAACGCAGCCCACTTTCAAATAAAATATGGAATACTTAAGGAAAAATTTAATCTCAGATTTGCAAGAAGAGTTAATAATACACACTTCTTGATTTTCTGATGATAACTTTTCAAAAGTGCAGTCCAAAATAGTAAAAATCTTTCTTGTGTTAATAGGATGATCCTAGTTGGATTGTATGTAGAAATATCCTGAATCAGATTGTTGTGAATCTGAGACATTTGTGGCAGCAACATGAAACAAACATAAAAATGATTCATAATATATCTGCAGTTTGGTATTGATGGTTAAAATTAACGTTTTCATGGATGCAGTGTCGCCAAATGACTAGCTTAAAGTATAGTTTATTTAGACTTATAAAGAAGACTGTCAATATTTTCTAATTTATTCAACTTCACCATTATTTTTTACTGTATTTCTAGTTTCCTATAAATCATTAATATTTTTCATCTATAAAAGGTCTAGATGCTACAAAGAATGACTAGGAAATATATAATGTTTCAGGCATTGTATGAAAAAAATTCATTTGATACAATGCCTGACACACACACACACACACACACACACATATATATATATATATATATATATATATATATATTGCACTGAAGTTCGTTGTAAAGAGAATCGAGAATATATTTTCCAACATATTCGCTTCGCGTTTACCGGGGATTTGGTTCAAAATTTGTCACTGATTTACAAGTTCGTTGTAAAGCTCTCAAACTGAAATTCATGCATCTCAGCTGTTGCGTTTTTAAGTCTCCATGTTCTTATGCACAAGAATAATTATACCGACAATCAACACGAAAACATATTTGGCACAAAATTTCACACGTATCTACAATTCTGATGATAAAAACATGCGCAAAATTTGTGCATCTTGATGGTTGCGTTTATAAATTATCTTTTTTTATAACATGTACATAGACGATTAGGCAGACTTCTCTTTGACAGGTTTTGTGCAAAATTTCAGAGAGAACTAAAAGTTTAGTGTTTAGGCCAACTATCAAATTTTAACTTTCTGCCTCGTTCCTCTTTGATTTAACACATTCATGAACTGCCATAATTCCCAAAACGAGTTTTTCCGACCCACAGAGGTCTAAATCGGAGAGACTTATCAAGATTTTCAGATTGAATTTTTTTCAAAATTGCAATACTTTCTGTACGTCGTATTCAATAAAATAAAAAAAAAACTTCGTATCAAATACATATTATTAAGCTCACTACTTTTCTCGTCTAAACACTCTTCTTCATAAATTAAAAGATAATATTTTTTTCCTTCCAGATCAGACAATTTCATAATTCTTCTTTCTTACATAAACTTGCTATTTTTAGTATTGCAAAATCCTCCACGTAACCAGTACTATTATTCTCATTTCTTTTTCTGATTCTTAGGATAATTTAATTTAAGGGCACATTTCTAAATGTTTTTAGATTTTAGTTGTAATTCATTATAACTCGTTGCATTTTATTATTGTACGCAATGCTTCATATTCTATAGATTGTGATTGCGGTCCGTACGGGACGTGTATTATTGATGCCGGGATAAAGAGGTGTACTTGCGATGTGAATTACGCAGAAAAGAACGGAAAATGCGAATGTAAGTGAGTAATCGCATTTCTCTATTTACTAATGTTAAAAGAAAGCAATGGATTTCCATTTTTTTCTTCTAATTATTGAATCTCATGTTATTTCATTATTGCCAGCGGTTTTCAAATTCTGAAGCCTGATTTTTTTTTTCATTCTAGTCCAGTAAAATATATACCGTGTTAATTGATTTGAGCTCATCAATAACTTAGAAACTATGTTCATGGAACTTAATTGCAATTATCTGTAGGATCATTTTGCAATTCATCATTCAAAAGCAAGTATAATAAATAATCTTATTTTAGAAACAAAATACGTTTAAACAATCATGAATTTGGTTTATTCCTTATCTGTCTTCATTAGCTTAAAGTTTTCTTTTAACACTTTCCATTAAAACATGATTTTATGTCATGCATAAAGAAACGGTAACATAAAAGATAGACGATCAAAATCAAATCATTATATACATACAGAAAGATTCAGAATCATTGCTTTGTAATTTGCAGGCGGGTCAGGGATACAAAACAAATCAGAAGTAATGTATAAAAATGGAATTGCGAACTGAACTTTCAATCGTTATAAGGGTAAAAGTGACAGAATAAAACACCAGATGATTCTGGCCGCCGTATTACGTACCTGCTAGAGTATAATTCTGGGAACATCTCTCCCAAGAGTATCCGTTAGTATCTCCCGTCAAATTTTGCTGGCAGTAAAAATGGAGCGGGCAAATAAATTCCCTCAAAACCAGCACATAAAATAATGATGAAATGTTATTTCGCACAAAGTTGCCTTGCCGTTCTACGGTTTTCCAGCGTCCACAGTTGGCAGTTAGGCTCAGAAAAATTTCTTGCAGAAATAAACCGAGGCTGGAAAATCAGTGTTGTAACTCCACTGTCACAGAGATCCCTACAACCTCCCACATTGCTTTTAACCCCATGTGCAGATGTTATTACTTTTTGATTTCATATTGCTAACACCTTGAAAATTAATGAACAATTATTCTGAATCCCTCTGCATACACATTACTATATCTGTTCGGCTCTAATACTTTCTCCCTACAATTCTCGTGGCCGCGGTGGCCTAGTGGTAAGGTCTCGGCTTTGGGGCCGGAGGGTTCCAGGTTCGAAACCCGATTCCACTGAAGATCCGCCGTGTATGGGGCCTGTTGCACGCTAAATCATACGTAGTGGTCAAACGGCCTCCCGTTGGTGTGGCGTGGAAGTTTGGAGAGGGGGTGCCAGCTCAGGTGTCGTCCTTGTCATCTGACCGAGGTTCAAAATTACGAGGTCCGTCCCAAAATAACCCTCGTGTTGCTTCAAAACGGGACGTTAATATAACTAAACTAAACTAAACTAAACCCTACAATTCTCACTGCACCTTTGGTAAATAAACACATCGGCTAGCTCACCCTACCGCCTGTGCCTAAAGAAATGTATCTCTTTGGTTTAAGAAACTCTCTTTTAGTTCTTCTTTATTCACTTTTATTATCTGGAAACCCTTCCCCCCACATACAGTTTCTGCACACTATTCCAAGCAAATACATACCAACAATACCAGTTTTCACATAGTCCTTCGAAAAATTCACTTATGTAGCCTCAAAGTGCAAATGGTTGTATATAAAAAATTCTATGTGGTTGAAATCAACTATTCGATACACTTTCATATAGCGAAAAAATTCCAAGTCGACAAAACAAAGAAGCAAGATGTCTGTTAATATAGTGATGTGGTTCTACTTGAAGATTAACTGCTCAAAGTTTAAGCGAATTTAATTATTACCAGAGAATTAGTTGACATTTTTTTTTTTTGAGATGGTTCAGAAGTTTATTCTAATTTCCTTATCGTATACCTTAGCAGCGATCTTACTTTTTGACATTAGGGTTTTGGAATCCATAAGCGATATGAAGCAACACCAACTAATGGATTTCAAATAAATGTCATTTTTGATAGACAATCCTTCGCATGAACTTCACGATCTTCATAAGTGGCGTTATAGAAAGTAAACACATCTTCTAAACACTTTATGAATATCTTTTTAGCTTGTTTCAGCCGAATTTCCAACATTTCTTATCAGTCTAGGCCCACAGTGCAACAAGCAGTTAGTGCTCTAAATTTTGTATAATGTTTTAGCAAATCCAGTTTTGTATTAGTATAAAAAAGCGCTTCCTATTTGTATGTTATTAATTTTCTAAAATTTATCCATTTGTCCGATTCTATTTTCAGATTGTTCTTGCGGTGAAAACTCAAAGTCCTGCCGCTATAACGTGCTAGGTGAAAAAGAATGCAGTTGTTCTTCTGCTTATGCTCAAAATCGTGGATACTGCGAAGGTTATGTGCATCTTTTTAAATAACTTTTTTATTAGCTAATTCATTGACTTGACTGAATTTACTATTAGTATTTTGGTAATTCTTGCGCCAGTTTTGTTAATATATGTTTTCACTTTGTTAAATAAGTTCTGAAAATATTAAATTATTATATTGTCATTGAGAGAATGGTGTTCTATTGTTTCTTTCTCCATAAACTCTGCTCCAACTATTTTTAATTACAGAATGCAACTGCGGGTCGTATGGATCGTGCAGTTTTGAATATAATCGAAAGCAATGTAATTGCAAATCATTTGCTGTTGAAAAGAATGGAGTGTGTGTTGGTAAGTGAATAAGTATCTTTCTTTAAGAATTTTCGATCAATGAGAAAAAAAATATAGTGATTTTCCTTCATGTTACCTCACAAAATTTACGACAGAAGCTTATTAAGTGTGACATGTCTTTTCTTGCATTAGTTATGGAATCTACTACGCTGGAGGGCTCAACCTCTACTAGGACTACAGTTCTCCCTTCAACAACGCAGTGTAAGGTTTAGAATATTTAAATTTCATAAACTTAGAAATTTTTAAATAGAGAATGAAAATATGTGCATTATATTAACTAAAGTATAAGTTATACTTTCGTATCACGTCATTCTGTATTTTACTTGCTTTTTCGCTTCAAGCCGTTCGCAAAACTCGGCACTCCTCTAAAATGTGAAAATAATTAATTAGTTTCAATTTCTGTACCATTTATATTTACCATCATTTTTATGGGTGATAATAAATCATTAACTATCTCCTCTTTAAGTAGTTGCCTTTATCAGCATTTTGATACATAACTTTTACCCCTTGCAGACACACCGATTTGAATCCTGTCGGCAACATTCCATTAGCATTGTATAGAAAACAGCCGGATCTTGCACACGTACATACGCCTGCAAAAAACTGATCGGCTATCTAGAATTACCACTGCATTTCGAAAACTACGGCTGCGAGGGGGGTGAGGGTCCCAGTTATACTTGTAAATCTACTGGCGCTTGCACATACACCGATTTCTTTCGTCCGATTTCTTGCAGGTGTTTCTAGTGGCATATGTAATTTTTCTGCCGCTTGCACACACACCGATTTCAGCCGATCGACTTCGCTCTCGTGGCGAAATAATAAAATTAGTAACATTTTGAAAAGAATATTGAACAATATGTTTTGTGATATTTTTTTCTTTATTGATATCTTCAGTAAAAGGATGAGAAATTTACTCATACACAATGAAATTTTTAATGGATAGTTAAAAATAATGATTGTCAGTGGCGGATTAAGCTTGTTGAAAGACCAAGCGCTGGAACTTTTAGGGGTCTCTCAAAATATATATATGCATTTTACATTTGAACAAGTCGGTTTTTCTAATTGTAAAATATTATTAATGTTTCCGCATACATTCCATATACTTTTATTTCTATTTTTAATTACATTTTGTACTTGTTATATTATTTATTTTTAATTAGCTTAATAAATCTTTGTTGAATAATTTCAATGCTTTAAATTTAATGATAGTTAATTTAACATAATTTTCCAATGAATTTTCATTTAACATAATTTGCTTTTAAACAAGAATAATTCTCAAAACATCTTTACTCTCCGACAGCCTTAGAAATAAATATAAATGTGCTGTTTTCACATTGGTTTCTCCTTTAGGTTTGATATATTAACATAATAAATGGAAATTCAATTTTTTTCGAATTTTGAAGTTATTGTTTTTTACAGTGTTATATTACTATCACAAGAATTTTTAATATTAACACATTATAATTTGATTTCATTGTCAAGTAAATTTTGAAGGCTTCCGCCTACGTTGCAAACCCATCTTCTGTCGAAAATCAAAAATATTTTTTTCGTTTCACTTCACTTTTAAATCTTAATGTAATCTCAAAACTTAGTTTATTTCACTAGAACGATAATCGTAAATGAAATTAGGATCTTTTTAGTAAAACTTAATAGCTGAAAATGGAAAACTAAGTAGTTGTGTTGACAAGAGTGTTTTTGTACAAGAATGTACAAAAGGGCGCAACAAGGAAGCGTTATTCATTGTTTTAACTTAATATTTATTTCTTTTTAGATGCAATTTAGAGTTAGTTTTGCTTAAATTAGCCAACGTCGGTGACCAGCCTGTTCGCCGAGAATGTGATTTCAATTGAATCTGGTATAATTTTATATTCTTGGCTGCTTTAACAACGACATTTTAAACTTTAGATTGTAGTTTATATTTAGCCCATGTTCTTTTAGTAGTCTTGCACCTGTTTTGTTCATTGTTTACATAAATGCACCTAATGTAGTCAAACGACTGACAATACCATGTGGCATCTAATCCAAAACTCCTTTTATTTAAATAGAACGATAATCAGAAATGAAATTAGAAACATTTTAGTAAAACTTAATAGATGAAAATAGAAGACAAAACAAGTATTTGTTTTGACAACAGTATTTTTCTTCAACAATGAGCAAAAGTACAACAAGGAAGCGTTTTTTATTGCTTTCACTTAATAATTCAATTAATATTTATTTCTGTTTAGTTGCAATTTAGATTTCGTTTAGTTTTAATTTAAAATATTCTCATTATGAAGTTCTTTAATTCTCATGTCATTATTTAAAATTTCGGTAATAAAGTTGAAGAACTTCTTTCATCTTTTTGAGGTTTTTTTTAAAAAAAGTATGGAATATTCCTGTTTGATACCTTTTCTGGTTGATTGCATGAATCCAGTGATTACGCTTAATCCTGCGACGCCTGAGACGACGGTGCAGCAACCACATATCAGCAACACGTTTTGAATTAATTTTAATTCAGTGAAAACGACTGTATTCGAGAATGACCTGATGCACATCCGGTATGAAACCGACCAACATGAATCGGTGTGTGTGCAAGGAACGCATCGTCTGTAAAAGTAGATCGTTTTCGGTGTGATTAAACGCAGATTCGATTTTTCTAGACGCAGTCGGTTTTTTTGTCTTTCTTTTTCCTTTCGAAATATACCACTATTTAAAGACAGCGCTATAACAAAAGGAATTTTTTATTGCATTATCTATGTTGCTATTCTAATGCTTCGTGGTGGGAAAGCATTAAAAGTATGTTTTTTCATCACCCATGGGTCAAGTGACATCGAAAATGTATGAAAGCGAGCGAAAGTCTCAGACGTTTCCAGTTGCAATTGAGATACAGATAAAAGAAACTGTACAATCATGTGTGAACTGCCTGCCAAGAAATGTCAAAGCCCTAATCGCTGCGACAGGCGGTCCAACAAGATATTTTTTAAAAAATCTCATTATTTGCTTGTTTGTATTTGTTCATAATAAATATTTTTCTAACATTAAACCTCTTAAATATTCAATGCAATTATTTCGTATTAAAATAATGGAAAACCAATTCACAAACAAAAATACTGCAAAAAAACTTTATTTAATAAATATATTTAAATTGAGTTTTGCGTCCAATAATTTGGTTAATGACAATATTTTTCTTTTTAATATCTAGACTGCCGCTTTTCGCTGAGATTAGGGCATTGATTCTTCTTCTTATACAGTTCATACATGAATGTACAATATTTGTTAACTCTATCTTTTCTATACGCATAATAAATGTTCTACAAATGCAAAAAAACACTTTTGCATGCTTTCTTACATGTTCGAGGTCCGGTGATCGGTAGCCGTTGCCAAAACATCCTATTGATATTTCTCCACCACCAAGCATTGGCATAGCAGAGTAAATAGCCCAATAAATTATATTTGCCGATCAGTTTTCCACATGATCACCAAATATTTTAGACATTTATCTGGATGCAGGACCAACTTTTTTAACCCGACTAGGAACAAATCAAGTCCCTAGCCATTGAGGCAGTGTTTACACATCACTGTTTGAAAAGTACCTTGTTCCAGATAAGAGTATGGAGCCCAGATTGGGCACCAAATCTGAGCTGTACTAGGGTGCCGCTGTAAGCTTACTACTTAAACTTTTGCAGCAATTCTTGAGTTTTGCGAGTAGTATGGGTATTGCCATGCCGGAGGATGACGCCATCACTCAACATGACAGGGCGTTTGCCTCGGATGGATTCACGAAGACCCAGTGACGATTTTCTGTTTAAAAAATTAAAGGCACACTTATCTGGAACAAGGTTCACTTCAGACAGTGATCTGAAAAGAGCTGCCGTGTTAAAAATAAAAAAGTTTTCATAACCGTAAAAACTTAATTTTTATTATTTCCTAGTACTTAGTCTTTAATATATTTCATTGTTATAATAAGTACAGTATCCTGTTATTAATGTTTTCTCAAATTCGCTTCCAGATGGCACTTTTCGTATCGAATCAACAATAATTGAAATTAAGCAATTAATTGGTAATGAAAATCTAAAAACATTAAAATTTAATGTTGCCATCAGGAAAACGAACTGTAAAACACTGCAGAACATCAGGAACTGGGTAAAAAAGTGTTTAAAAAATTACTTTGTTACAATCATAAAAAAATGGAGTTACAAGAAATGTTTGAAAATACTGTTGTCTGCGAAGCTGTAAGGCTTTCTCCTACAGTTTCCTTCAAGAGTGAATTGTTTTCATCCTGTCTACTCAGCTATGTGGTGTTTATGGTTAGTAGATGTCTTCTTCCATAACGGTGGCTGAAGAAATACAAACACAATGAGTGAGAAAGATTTTGTTACACAGGCTTTCACCTGGGCAAGAGGAATGCGCCGCTTGCCTTTATAACGAGACACAGTAGGAAATCGGTCTTAAGTCTCACACACGACGCTAGAGCCTTATCTTGAAATTTAAACCAGGCCCTCTAATTGGAGTGGCGTGGTGAGGGTAAATGGCTCCCGCGGCATATGATTATTTTGAACCCTAGTCCTTGTCGGTGGATTAGCAAGGGTAAATGGTATCTCGCGCATGGCCCCTCATCATATTAACATGATAATGCTTATAGGTGAAAGGAATATATCTGCAAATTGTGTGACTCGAAATGCATGATGCAAAATCATTCAAAGAGCTCTACTGTTTAGATTTTTGGACCTGAAACAACCACTACTTCTAGTTAAACAGTTACTTCTTGGGAAATAATTGCTTGCTTAGAAAGGGTCTTTCAAAAATTCAATTAAACTTTTAACTAAATTTAATCGATATATTCAAGTTTTTTCTCCATAATTTTGGAACATATTATCGGAATAAAACCACGCTTAAATAACTTTAAATTTGAAAAATAAATTAGCTGTCTAGGGATAACAATTTTATTTCAATTCAATTTTTTAAAATTTTAAAATATATTTTACAACGATACTTTTCATTCTTATAATTACTGCATTTATACACATGTGTTGCGGCGCCATGTCAGTAACTGGTGACTGACACTGAATTTCGCGTCTAACCGAACCTAAAGTTTAATTAGATGACCCCTTCTCTAATATAGTTAGGAGATAGCAGAGAAGGGCGCATATAATTGGATAGATGGTTATAATATCAGAAGTGAGCTGTGCCGTTTAAAGCTAAATACATTTTATGTGTGATTGTTATCGTTGCTATGCTGAAGAGTAAATTTTTTAAAATAACAAGAAAACAGTCTCATCAAGCCTAAAACATTATCATGTGCTCCGATAATTCTGTATAGAGGTTCGATTCACCTTCAAACCTTTTAGTTGATTTTAGAAAGTGATATTCTAAGGTTTTTCCACTGTGGCGTCCCTTAGTACTGTTTCTCAGTCATCTGTAGGCTTGTACAGAAGGGCATTTGCTTTGGGAACAACCTCACATAAAATGGAGGGCATGTAGCATTTCTTTACAACATACAACTTTTCCTTTAGACTTTTGAGAAGAAGAATTTATGTGAGTTATATTATGTCAAAGCAGGTACTTTTCACTAATTTTTCAAGTAGAGGAGTTATTTGTTTTGTATTTATTTGAAATTTAACTCCTCCTCTATTGAAGTTATTTATTCTATGTTAAATCTTAACATCTGAATAACTCTTCACAAAAATTGCAGTTATATAATTTTGTAACATTAAATATTATTTAAATTGCTTCCTTAAGAATTGGCAATGATTTATTTTTACTTCTAGAATGCATCTGCGGGTCTTATAGTTTATGTAGTTTTAAATATAGTCTAAAGAGATGCCATTGCAGATCGTTCGCAGTTTTGATGAATGGAGTTTACAACAGAAATTCTTTGCTTCAAAAGAAAACTGTTAAAATCTTTTCATCTCATATTTTTAGAAATTCGACCAAAAACTAATAGCATTGAATTTTCCCCCGCTTTAGATAAAGGAACTTCTTCTTCAGAGGGAGCAACCGATTCAACCACTACGTCTACAATTGGGTCTTCAACAGTACAGGGTAAAATTTCAAATATTTGCTTCTTTTTCCCCCGAAATCTATTGGATATAAATTCATGGAAATAAAGGTTTTGAATTATAATTCAAGATTGAAAGCTATTTTTTGTGGCAGTCTTCTTTTGTAATAATTAAATTTTCATTAGTATGTTTATTTCATTTTTGTAATATTTTTCACTTATTTAACACCATTGAAGAAAGTGTGGAGACATACCATATAGTGTAGCTATATTTACATGGTATACATGTCTTGTGTGCATGCATGCAGGCTCCGCCCTTGCCGAAGCCATGGGATGACAAGTGAGGCTGCTATATACAATCCAGATAGCAATTTTAGTTTGCAGCAAATTTGCAGCAGACTTGCGCTGCAAATCTGCAAGATTTCTGCAAATTTGTTACGTCAAGTGTGCAAGTGTGAAACAAGCTTGCAGCAAGTTAACGCAAACCTCGAAGTCACCATAGGACGAACTTGCAGCAAGCTTGCCGCAATCTTGCATCGCAAACTCATTGCAAATTTTAGCAAAAACGGAGTACGAACACAACACAGGATAGAACTCGCGACCTAGCGTTCGGGAAGCCGACTCTCTAACCATTCGGCCAGTTAAACTCTGAGAGGAGAAGATAGATTTCGCTAATACATAGTTCGATTCGATTCGCATACGATTTATTTTAAACTATTTCTTGATTTCGTTATTTTTTTTGAGTTGCAAATATGATTTGAAGTCAAAGAGCGAGCGATTTTCGCTAATAACTACGTTTTGTTAGTAGAATAAATTATGAAATTAGAGTACATAAGTAATTACTTTAAAATGGGACAAAATGTATAAGTTTATTTTTCAACGAAAATTGTCTGTTTTTTAGGTTTAATTTTGTTGATAAACGCTAAAATTTCAAAATTCAGAAAAAGGAGATATAGTTTTCTTTAAAGTGCGAATGCTAGATTTAGTAAAAAGATGGAAAATGTTTCAAAATCTTTTTTATAAAAAAATTAATTTTTTTTACAAATTATCATTGATTTATTGTATTAATAAAAAGAAGGACGGTCTAGGAGACGATATTAAAAATCGGATGTTTTTTTAAAACAGAGACAAAGATAATTATCTCTGTGTACTATCTTCGCATCACGCTTGTTTTGCAAATTTGCTGCAAGCTTGCAATGCAAGCGAAGTGGCGCTATTTGTCACGGCGAAATTATAGCAAATGGGTTTTGCAAGAGAGGGAGGCACTAGTTGTCACGGTGAACTTGCCACAAGTTCGCTTCAAGTTTGATGCGACAAATTTCTATGACAAGGCTATATCAAGTCAAAATCAAACTTGCTGCAAACTAACGTGCTATCTGGGAAGGTGTATGCTTATACAGCAGCAACACTTTCGAAGGAAGAACGCCATATTTTTTGCCATATTGGCTGCCAATATTAAAATAGCCATGTTTTCTCATAAGAGACTAATTTCAGAGGCTCCCAAGGAAATCTTGGAAATTACTTGTTCTGTATCCAAATTTGCTGTATGAACCAGAAAACGGCTATAGTAAAAGAGTAGAGTGTCTATTCTTTCAAATAAAATTAGGCTCTACTTATACTTACAACTTAATTAAAATCCTTGAAATATAAATATCACGCCATAGGATCATCCTCGTAACTACTTTATGAAAAAAGCGAAGAAATTTGATATTTTTCCTATGTGGCATTTCAAATTAGTTACTTGCGTAGCATTGTTTCATTTCTGTTCTATATTTCTGAATATTTCTCTTTCTTGTTCTTTTGAAAATTCAAAATTGAGGGGAAAAGTATTTGGCAACATATCCTCATTTTCAAGTAAGAATAATAATTGGTAAAATCTTGTTAATTCGAAATTTAAAGAATAGAGTAGAAAATTAACTTCTATATTTATGTGGCCATGGAAGGTTGACGTATTATATTTAAGTTAGTCATTAAATTTCCAAACTTTAAATTGTATATTTTAACTCAAAATTAAGCAGTAATGCGGACGATTATATTGAAGTAATGGATTACTTGTGTCGAACCTTTTGTGTGAATGATTAAAAAACGTCAATTCATTTTGTCTGTTACAGATTTATTTTTGTAAGAGCAACCGTTTACAGTGGGTTTAGGAAAAGTGAAGTTATGTGTTAAACATTGTGCAATCAGTTGTATGTCTTATCATAGTCAAGAAGTAGAATAAAAGGTTTGGTTTATCGTATAGGTGTCTTGGAATACTCATATAAAAATGTATCCATTCTTCTCAGTTAGTACTAAAAATTTAATGTCTAGAGAGGCTTATTATAAAAGAATAGGTAGCATAGATGTAAATTTATAAGACAATCTTCCCAGAAATATTAATTTTATTAAATTTGATGCTAAACACAATGGCTTGTTAGAATTTTATTTTGATTTAATTACAATGATGTGGTAATCAAAGTTTGACGGTCTAATTTCATGAGAGAGGATTTTCTCTTGTAATTTGTTTATACTAATGACGTTAGATAAATGCTAAATGTTTCTTCGATATTCTTGATACTAACCACTATATATACAGGGTTCCCAACTTATATCTGTTACACCCCCGCCCCTAAGTTCTAAACGGTGACAGCTTAGGCCATAAATTTGGTGTCTATGTATAGTAAAAAGGCTATGCGCTACTGGATGAGACAACTTACAACGCCATATATCGGCACATTTTTGAAGTAGCGGTCTTATATGGAAAAAAGTACATGGTACGGAAAAAGATCTAATACGAAACTGCAGAGCATCTTTGATTTCGCACAAAAAGATCACTTGTACACATTAATACGAAGCAATGAACTTTAAAAGTGCGCAAAAAGAAAGAACATGGTTTGGAATTTAATATACTTCATTTTGGGTTTGGTTCCATTTGGCACCAATTTATGGTCACTAGGAGGTTTCACAACCCATAGACACACTTCACACCTGCTTTACTGTCTCTTTCCTTTTAAAGGCGCATGCACTATTTGGCATCCCAGTTTTCCTTTGGAAGCAAACTAGAATTTTGAGCCTTGAGAATCAGGACCTACTATCATAAGGCCAAACTTTTATTCTATGCTTCTTGACTATATGTAGATACACACTACGTGCACAAAGTTTAACAGCATACTACTTTTCCTAAAACACTGAAAAGTTGCCACACATAAATCTGTACTTAGACAAAATGAATTGAAGTTTTTTAATCATTCACACAAGGTTCGACACAAATATGTACTTCATATGACGCGTCACCATTGCTGCTCAATTTGGTTCAAAATCTTCAATTTAAAATTTTGCATCTAAATGATTAACTTCAATATAATTCGTCAACCTTCCAGTACATAAACATAGAATTTAATTTTTCTGTTCTGTTTCTTAAATTTCAGATTAACAGATTTTACCGTTATTATTCTTGAAATAGAGATTACTTGAAAATACTCCCTCAATTTTTGAATTTTCAAAAGTGTTGAAATATTAAGAAATAGTGACGAAAATGGAGAAAATGCTACCAAAGTAACCAATTTAAATGCCACATGGGAGAATACTCAGAATTTCCCCTTCTCTCATAAGTATGTTACGAGGGATGATCCCGCGTGACATTTATATTTGGAGGTTTTCAATTAGTTATAGAAGTATAAGGATAAGTTTTCATTTAAAATAGACATCTCACTACTTTACTATAACTAGTTTTGGTTCATATAGCAAATTTGGATACAGAACAAGTAGTCCAATATTTCAGGGGAGCCTCTAAATAGTCTCGGATGAGAAAACATGGCTATTTTAATATTATTTGTGATATAGCAAAAAAAAATAGGGTTCTTCACTTGAAATCTTCTTTTTGTATATAATTGCCTCACTTGTTCCACCGCTGACTTCGTCCAAGGGCGGATCTGCATACAGTACCTGTATACAGTAAATATGCTCCCTTAATGGTATGTCTCCCACTATTTCTTTAATGGTGTTAAATGGTGAAAGATAATACAAAAAAGAAATAAACATTTAATGAAAAAATTTAATCATTACAAAAGACCTTCAAAAAGGATAGCTTTCAATCTTGAATGTGAGTTCCAAGACCATCTATTATTCCATAGAGTACTATATCCAATAGGATTTGAAAAGAGGCAAATATTTGAAATTTTACCTGTTACTGGTGAGACTAATTGTGAGACCTAAGTGTGGTTGAATGGTTCTCCCTCTGAAGAAAGAAGTTCACTTATCAAAAGCCCGGAGGAAAATTAAATTGCCATTAGTTTTTTCAGGTGCAATTTCTAAAAATATGAAAAAGATTTTAACAGTTTTCTTTTGGCAAAATTTCTGTAGTAAACTCAATTCATCAAGAACTGCGACGGTCTCAATGGCTATCCTCTTTAGACCATGTTCAAACTCACATGAAGTAAGACTCCGGGCATTTTACAGTAAAAATAAATCATTGCCAATTCTTTAGGAAGCAAATTAAACAATATTTAATACTTTGAGCAATTCTTTTAACTTATTTTTTAGGAAAGGTTCTTCAAGATTTAAGATTTAACATAGAATAAATAACTCAATAGGAAGTTTAATTTCAAAATAAATACAAAGCAAATAATCCTACTTGAAAAGTTTAATGAAAAGTACCAGCTTTGACATAATATAACTCAAACAAATTCTTCTCCAAAACTCTAAAGGAAAGAGACAGTATATTGTAAAGAAATGCTACATGCCCTCCATTTGGTAGGGTTGTTTCCAAACAAATGCCCTTCTGACTTTCTACAAGGCAATGGATGACACCAAGTGTAAGCGACGCTCAGTGGCAAAACTAGAATATCACTTTCTCACAAAATCAACTAAAAAGGTGTTAAGGTAGATCGAACCTTACAATCAGATTTGGGAATACAGTGATAATGTTGTAGCTGATGTGACTCATTCTTCTTATTTTTTAAAATTTACTCTTCAGCATAGCACCGATATTAAAAATAAGACAAAATGCCATTTCACACACTTTTGACACCACAATGCTTTCCGTCTGAGGATTACAACAAATCTCTTATTATAAATCCCGTTCTCACTGCTCCTCTTAACATTATCAGAGGAACATGAACTATTATGAACGGTTTCTTCAATAAAACCGGGCATGCTCTTTCGTCTCTTTTTAGTTCGAAAAGCTATACAATACGAGTATTGTTATCTGCAGCCATAAAGGCGTCGTTCTGTGGACATGCTTATGTTTGTGGCTTTTATCGTTTGTTTAAGCACAGAGGCATATACGCTGATTAATCTCCTTTATATATAAGCAGTCGTCATCAAGGTACTTCGCGACAACTTGTGTCAAAAATTTTTAATATACGGATTGCTTCTCGATATAACGCACCCTCCTTCAAAACTTTCTAAACGGGTACAACTATGCTAACGTTGGTGTTATTACATTGGGCATAAAGAGGCTTATGGACTATCTCAGCAGAGACAACTTGGAACGGCATCTATCGGCAGAATTTTGTTAATCATTTCGAAACGATTTTCAGATACGGGAGAAAGATCTGAAATAAAATTGTGCATGCTAGTATTCGTATTAGCTACGCACACCTAGTGCTAATGTGCTAGAACAAAATGTGTAAAATTGCGTATTCTCTTATGCATTTTCCAAATATTTCGATTCTTGACACGAATAAAGAAAATCGTTATTTTTCAGTTAAAAAAATAATTCCCATTACCTGTTATGCAAGTATGACTCAAGCAACAGGGTGCATGGACCATTCCAACATTGTGAGGATTATTCTGTTTAGAACTTGTTTTGCGCACCAATACTATAGCTAAAACGGTGAAAGTGGATTCCAATGCAAGGACGAAATCTAACTGCATGACGCGGATAACATTTTTGAACACCAATAATAGGAATTGCCATTAGTTATACTAGTTTATTTTTTTCTCGTGTTAACCCGTTTAGGAGACGTCAGGAAACGAGAATCAAAACAAAT